>JAOPJO010000089.1:10701938-10713069 GCA_027123675.1 Molva macrophthalma
TTACTTTGCAGTTCACTTATCACAGCCCACTGCAAATGTCAAGTTTAGTGTTCGGCTTAGCTTTTCAAGAGGTATCTAGTCAAGAGATGTTACCATCTAAGTGCTCAGCCCTTCATGAACCACAGCCAGCGGAAAGCCCATGAAACTAAGCCAGCCAATCATTCTAATTTAAAACAGCCTCTCCAGGACCTGTTACATAGCATGCGGAATGTGTTCTGCTTGCCATGTAGAACTAATGGGGACTCATAACATGCTGTCAATGTGCAAACTTTACCAAAAGCAAATGTTTAGCATTTTAGCACTAAAATGTGGCTCTCAAAAAAGGGATAACTTAATTACAAATATAGCGTTAGGTGGACACAATTAAAGCCTCGGGTCACACTAGTATTTAACACTGAATGTCACATTTCAAATACTTTACCTCTACTGAATTTGTGTGTACTACACAAATGTGACTCGCGTTGAGTGTTTACTGCGAGAAAATCAAGCAATAAATACAGAGAGCTCTGAGCTTTGGCCTTGAACAATTTCAATGGACAACCTACTGAAAGAATATCTGGGTTTTAGAACAAGACAGATGGAGTGCGAGCGTAATACAAGTGGAATTCAATTGTACAAACAATTACAGCTTATCATTATCATGTCTTTATCATTGTATGACTATTGTTGCAACTACATCTGTTGCTAAGCAACCACCTAATCAACAGATGTGGCTTGTCAAAGCAGACCAAAAGTAACACCATTATCCATGTCAGGAGAAAACCCAACAGTGTCAAATTAAACAGTGTTTTTTAATGGTTGTATTGTGGTGTGGAAATTATATACCGACACAGGCGTTGCATGTAAATGTGTATGTAGGGAAGCAGCAAAGACAAGAGGAGATAGATGTGGGAATGGTTAGGCCATCTACGTGCATCAATGTAGGTGAATGACTTTCAATAGCAACTTGAGTACTACCCCATTGTACAGACATTTTATCTACAAAAATGTAATTCCATTTAAAAGTGAGTCAACTCTTTGTTTCTTTTATGACGAGTCCTCTGCAGATAAAAACACTCCATTCACACTGACCTCACAAATCTGATCAGCAGACACACCGAGTGAATGGCCACATCTGACCATGCAGTCACAATTATGTACAACAATTCTGACCTTGATGAGGTTCAGCTATAGAGGCAA
The DNA here is from genome assembly GCA_027123675.1 of Molva macrophthalma. Classification (NCBI taxonomy): domain Eukaryota; kingdom Metazoa; phylum Chordata; class Actinopteri; order Gadiformes; family Lotidae; genus Molva; species Molva macrophthalma. The sequence continues at coordinate 10,703,118 of JAOPJO010000089.1, forward strand.
AACTTTCAGACTGTGCTCCCCATTGGCATCTTCAATCACCTAATCCAATCTAATAGGATTAGGTGAAATGGGGGGATTGCAAATGTGTATCTTGTCACTGTATAGAAACTTTATTATGCCATTACTGTAACTTAATATGGACTAAAATCATTTCCAGCACCATGCTGAATCCAAATATAATATAAAAGAATGATCCAGGATTTTTTGAAGATAACAATACTCTCTACCCAGTTCTCGATAGGCACAGAAAAGACAAATCCATAAGTGAAACATCGATATTAAGGAGAAGCAAAATTTTCCCTGGCAGCGAGCAATTCCTTTAAGCAGTAGACATTGATGTTATGCATGTAACAAGTGGAAACAGATCAACGACTGCCCTCTAGTGAGTATTGTATCCATCTATAACAAGTGTGAGCAAGTCTAAACTAAAAACCACAAATAATTCAAATCATATGTATTCAGGTCTTAAAAAGGCCCTACCCATGCACCTATCTCATAACATACTCCTAACAGGGCAACATTATTCAACCAGGGAATATTTTTATTTTCGAATTTAGGGACTTTATTATGATGAAATGAAAAATAACAGAAATGTGTTATATAAGTGGTGAGTTAGTGCTTTATTTTTGGTTTTCCTGGTTGCTTGTTGTTATCCAACCATGTGACACCATATTGTGTTTCATGAGATCCTAGATTAGTCATGAGTTCAGATTAGATTTAGGAGCAGATCCGAGGGTATGTGATGCACTATTCTGTGAATAGTGATGGGGTGTTGTGGTTATGGTCAGTAATCAGTATGAATCAAGAGAGCAAGCAGCCCACCTCTGTACTCCGTCCTAATCAACTATGGGAGTTACGAAACACTGGGCAGCAGTTTCCTTGGAGGTTTAGCAACCTGTGGTTATTGTGGTACTGACCTGTTTCAGATTGGGTGAAGACTGCAAGCGTTTGGCCACCCACTGTCTGCATTGTGAAGGGATGGTCTCTCGGGATCTTCACCAATTCAACCTTTTCCTCACGAGAGCTCAGGGTGCTCAGTTCCTCATTTAGCTTGAAAGACACCTGAGAGACAATCAAATATAAAAAACACATATTATATATTCTGACTTTAAGAATAACTACTTTTGTACAGATGTTCTCTGCTCAATGTTAAAAACAGGTGTTTGACTACACTAGATAAAAAAAGATGAAGAACTAGGTTGTGGGCCTAATCACACTTGGGTGTGTGTATACGTGTGTGCATATGTAAACCACTGACCTGTTTGTAGCTATACTTATTGAAGGTGTCCCGTTTAGTCACAAAAACAATACAATATTTGCTTAATACAGTTTACATTATATGTAAGCCTATAAGTCCTATAAAACTGACAGTGTTTTGTATTTTGCTTAACACTGTCAGTTCTTTATAGAGCTAGATTATATGTAGAAAATGTGAGTGACCTGACCTCTTCTTTTTCTTGTTTCCTGTAAGGCACCAGACAGGAAAAAACTGTTAGTACAGTCTTGTGCCCAATATGAGTTTGCATTGAATTCTACAAAACATATTCCAGAATAATTTGATATCCGCATCCATACTTTCCAATTATGAGCTTGCCAACTTCTCCCATCTCCATTGCTTTGTCCCATTGTTGAGACAAATACTTGGGAACCTGAATTTATATTAGGGTGAAGTTATTAAAGTCTTAAAATACACATACAAATGCCTCACACCATTCAGAATTAGCGCTGTGGACACACCTTTACGAGCCACAGGCCCACGCCTCGGCTTTGTTTGACTCCGGCTAGATTGATTGATGCTTTTTCTGACATATTTTGGGAAATTGGACGTTTTACAACGCACCGTAGGATTGTATGTGTTTTACACGTGAGCATTTACACGTGATCCTTCTTTCACTAATGTTGTGGATTCCACAAAATTATTTGGCACATACTGCCAACATGTGGCCATATGGTCAATTACTCCTCCAGTGTTGACTTCCCAGAACAAAAAGCTATATATGCTTTGCTGCATTCCTGAGAAGTGCTGTTTTTGGTACTGAACATGACCACTCGAGGATTTTCCCCCGCTAAACAGTTGTGGGATTTATCACAAACACTAAATGGTATTTTTTAAACTAAATTTGAATTACACAGTTATTTCTTTGGGAGTTGAGACTGCTTTATACACCATTCAGTCCGTTTAAGACCACTTTTAAAGTAGTATTGGGAAAAACACGTGTGGCTAACAATTTCATAGTTGGAGCATGCAAGAGGTCGAGTCAGCGAAAGAAAGGGAACAGAGACAATACGAGAGCGCGATTCGCCAAATGTTGGAAATTCAGCGCACATTCAGTTTTTCGGGTGGACTGCTATAGAATCAGATGATCCAGAACATCATTATTTATCCCACCACAGCATACACGTGTTCTTGGTGTTACTTTTATCGATTTTATATATATACAGTATTATTCACGCAACACCATTGTCAAACAACCATGATCTCGTTGAATTTTCATGTTTTTGGTTGTTTAGATCTTAGGTTAAGTTAACACAGAGAAATATATTTGTGTACATAACAAATGACTATTTGTTATGCTGATGGAAATGCCCTGAGCTTGTTACTACGGGCACACCGACATACAGGAGGGAGGGAGGGGACGAAACGGGGCGAGAATATTTTTTGTCGATTGCTGTTGCAGGTCAAATAATTGAAGAGTAATTGCCGATTTTAACCCAATCAACTTTTTACTGACGTTTCTTTTTTTAATCCAAATTAATAAACGTTCGTTTATGAATCACTTCATAGCGATTGCATTGCCCCTATGTCCCTTCATTTACCTTATTGTATACTGTGTATGGATTTAACCCGTTTTGCCCCCAGACTGCTTTATGTCTGGTCTGCACTGCACCGGCCATGCGCAGTCGCCATATTACGAAGCAAGCACTCCTCCCACTCAGTCTCGCACTGGCAAAAAAAAGTCTCGCACTAGAAACGAGCAAAGCAAAAGCCAGTCAGCAGGACCAATGCTTGAAGGCGTTGTGACACTACCACGTTGGAGGGGTGATACAGCAAATATTGTTGAAAACCTACTCTGAATGGAATGGATTAGGCTTTTTCCAGGAGAAACGGACTACGCGACACCGCCCAGTCCTGTGCCGGATAACGGGTTACTTCTTTTCTTTTTTGTTATCATTTGACAAGGCAATAGCTAAAGCTACCAGCCTGGTTCTGTGTTTCACTAACCGGGAATGGAGGATGTGGCAGCAAGCTAGTAGCTTTTACTTTTCCTTCAGATTAATATGACATATACATGCATTTATTTAGCCACAGATGCATCGGTTTCTTAAATGATTGACGTTATTTTCGTGTAGTCAAGGTTCAAGCCAACAATCGAAAGTTGCTAGCTTACTCACGACTACACCACTGGGTGGCGAGCCTGTCAGCTGACGTTAGCGCGCCTCTCCGTACTACTAGCAAGTGGCTACTAGTATCCCCGACTGTCAATGGAAGGAATGGCATTGACCATTCGAGGAATGTGTCTCCGTATGGGGGATAATATTTTGTGAGTCATCGTATGTGCTTTATTGAGTTTTAGCTGTAGCTGTTGAATATAACGTCGTAAAAACGGCGGGGTTAACGAAGTACACTATTCTAAAGAACTGTCAAAGAGCAACTACCAACAGGATTATTTTACAATGCATCATCCGGATTCTGCAGGAGTCTCCAGCAATGCTGGAAAGATGGCACATCAGAGAATATATCCAGCAAGTGGTAGCAACATGGGCAGTGACGGTGGCACATTGTTGTCAACGCCACCAAACACTGTTGTCAATAACGTCCAAATTCCGTTCGATGAATGTCAACCCACTCTGTTGATTCAATCTCCATCAGCGTTGTCTTCCCAAGCTCCACAGCATCCTCCTCACAACCTGAGCTTGCACTCCCTGTCATCCCAGTCAGCAGGCGCTCAGATGAAAAAGAAAAGTGGCTTCCAGATTACTAGTGTTACTTCAGCCCAGGTATCCGTTGGCACTAACAACAGTATTGCGGAGGACACTGAGAGCTATGATGATCTGGATGAATCGCACACTGAGGACATTTCTTCATCAGAAATTCTTGATGTTTCTCTCTCTCGGGCAAATGACATAGCTGGAGCTGAGCGGAGTTCATCAGAGGAAACACTCAATAACTTCCATGAGGTGGAGAGTCCTGGAGCCATCTCTCCCAACCAGCCCTCACATCTCCAACTCATGAACCAATCTGCCCAACTTGGAGCCATAGTAAATGGGACTATGCACCACCACTATCTACATCATCATCAACATGTAACACTTTGTCATCCTCCTCAATCTATGTCCCCTTTGGTCACACCAAATACATCTTCTAACATTGGGGTCATCCTGGAAAATATTTCAAGTGGAAGTGTTTCTTCTGGAGGAGATGTGACCTCAGCTTCTGATGGTAGAATGCACAGTTCTGTGACAGGAACAACTGCTGGTGTAGTTAATCCCCAGAGCAGCAATGTTGGATATGTGAATGTGCCTTCGCCCAATGTCTTTCTGAGGGATAATATAGGTGGGAGTGGCAGTGCTCTGAGCAAAATAAGCAATATTGAAGGTGTCACAGGCAGAGTGGCCATGGGGGCCAATATAACTGAAACAATCCAGCAAGACCAAACAATGAACTCTACTATCATATCAACCACATTTGAGAATGCTAATGCTGCTGTTGCCTTTACCTCTGGCCCTGCAGTTATAGATTTACCAAATGGAAACCCGGGAGGAAGTATAACTCAGTCTGGTGCTGCCGTGACAGTTATGACTGTGGCCTCTGTATCTTTAACCCAACCACAGCCTTTACCCACATCTGCCCCTACAACAGTCACCACTAGTTCTCGCTTCAGGGTGGTAAAGCTAGACTCTAGTTCGGAGCCATTCAAAAAGGGCCGATGGACATGCACTGATTACCACGACAAAGATGCCCCAATTTCTGCTCCTTCTTTTTCCACTTCTGAAGTGACAGCCCCGGGAATGCGAGCAGTGGAGAGCATGCAGCAAAATTATCCTGAGTGCTTTACTACAAGTGGGAGTAGCTGTACTCTAAGTAGCACGGTCAGTACGCAAAACTATTACACCGACACTGTCGGCAGTGGAAAAGTTGGCAGGGTTCAGCATTCCCAGGACTATGTAACTTCTCTTCAGGGCTTCCAGACATCCCTTTTCAATGGCTTAAACATGGGAGTGTCCCAAACAGAGACTCTTATTCACAAGGATCTCACCCAGACCACCGGTCCCCCTTCTGCTCCAACTAGTATTCTCCATCCTATCTTTGCAGTATCCCAGCAGCAGCTCACCTATGCTCAGGCAGTTGCTAGCCAACCCCTGGGCTCCAATAAAGGCCCATTGATGGTTCATCAGCAACCTTCTGTTACTGCCCAGTATGGCCAGTTGCACCAAAGTATCCCTCAGCCTGCCGAATCTCAACCTTTAGCGCACAAGCCTTCTGGTTCTGGTAATGGAAAAATGGTTGGAGGTCAGCATGAGCAGCCTATGATGTCTATGCCAGCTCAGATGCGGCTCCAGCAGACCACCTCCCTCCAAGTTAACACCTTTTCTGTTGTCCCTCAGATGGGAGTAGGTGGGCCTGACCAGCAAGGCAACCCTATTACGCTCGATTGCCAACAGCAACAGGCTCTCACAACGCAAGGCCTTTTAACCCATCTTCCCAGTGCAAGTCAAGTGCCATCTCCTGCTAACCTTAAAAATTATCCTCTATCCATGTCCCAAATACACAATGGTGTAAACAGTGGGATGGCACTGTATGCCAGTTTGCCCACATTCACCACCACCCAGTTGGAGGATGCTCAGCGCCTTCTCCTTCAGCACCAGTCAGCTCTGTTGGGGCTACCCAAGCTAGCTGAAGCTAGCTCTCCAGTCAGCGCTGCTTTCGGGCAGGGTGATGAGGGCAACTCCAGTGCCTTAACTTCAACAGTTTTCCTCAAGGCCATAGATGGAGAAGATGATGGGTGAGATGCTTTATCATTCTTTAATTTGTTGGTAAACCTAATGATTTTTTTAATGAAGATAAATAGGCATACACTTATAGTGTAATTACAGCCTATTTTACTCGTGTAATGTTTATATCTGATTTGCCAGACTGGCACACATATTTTGCGTCTTCACACATTCAACATTTTGAATGTGATCAAATGAGGACATCTACCAGTGCTCAGATGAAAAATGCCTCATCACTATGAATATTGCTCTGCTATTGATAAGAACCATTACAAAGTGATACTTTATTAAAACAGCATGCAATTTTGGGACAAAGTAGGAGCATCAGTCCATGGATAAATATTTGCCAGTGCTATGAATAAAATAGTAGTTTGGTAAAAGTTGTAAAAAACATTTGTTAGTGAATGGTGAATGCAATAATGTTTTTGTAAAATGGAAATACATGTTAACATTGGCCTGTCATATTTTCACTGAATTATATTCAATTTAAATTGTTATTGTATAATAACAATTTAAATAACATTTAAATTGTTTTAATAACAACTTATATTCAATATAAGTTGTATTACAGTAAGTTAAGTTAAGTTGTAAGTTAACCATGCCTTCAGTCACCCTCTTATGTTTGCTTGTATCATAAAAAAGATCAGACAAACCCTGTCCCTTCAAACCTTATCCATACACTAGCTGACTTTGTGTTTATACATCCAACTGTGTCCAAGTCTATGAGACGGGAGACTGCTGAAATGCTGATGTAGTGTATCTGGGTCATTCTAACAGTGTGTGAATGTGCGTGCATTTGACATGTCCCTCTTGGTGTCAGTGAGATCTGTATAGAGTGAGGACTTGCTGTTGTCAGCCCAAATGTAGCTGCCCCTCTTTTGGAAGGCCAAAATGACCATCATTAGAACCTGCCTTGCTCATCATTGCCTCATGCAGTGTCTCTGCTGCTCTGCATAGACATGTAGTCATAAAGCTTCTTCTAGTGTTTCATTGTAAATGATATGGGCTCTATATTATCAAAGTGAAGCTTGGCCAAAAGCCTTTCCCAATTCAATTAAGTTCAATTCAACATGCTCCAGTCCTAAACTCAGACGTTGACATGACATATATTGGTTGGACTGAGCATGATGCATGTAATTTTGTATATAGGCCTATCGCAAAAAGAAAACTCTTATTTAAGCCTAACATTTTTCTTTTTATATATGTTTTGCAGTTCGTCTGGAGCCAGTGTCGTGGCCATAGACAACAAGATTGAGCAAGCTATGGTGAGTTTCTAACTTGTCTTATCAATACTTCAGTATTTATAGCAAATAGAATGCAATATGTTAATGATGCCAATAATAATCCAATGATGTATCAGACAAGCAATGGCCGTCTGATACCATATCATCAAGATTCCAAGTAACATTTTCCTACTACTACTCGTGCGACTTTCTTTACTGTCTAAAATACTGGAAGTAAGTATTTGACACTATGCATTATTTTTATGTGTCTGGAGTTTATAGGCAACCGTTCAATAACTTGGCTGTGTTTTGAACCTTGGATTTTAGCCTAATTCATTAAGCTAAAAATTTTGTTTTGTTGTTGAATAACGTCACTGTGCTAAAACAATTCTTGATTCATTCATTGTATTCATTGTGGTTTATATAAATATATATTATATATATTGGTAAATACTTGGCTGGAGGGGTGTTGATTAAAGTCCCTCATCACCAAAATCTAAACAGGAAAATAGGTTTTATTTATTCATTGTTGTTATTAATCGTCCATTAAAGTTTGATGATGACGGCTATATTTGCTCATCGCACATTTTTCCAGGATAAGCCTGACAAATTTTTTAGTCCCTGGTTGTGCCGCCACCTGTAATGCCCATGAGACAGCACGGCCTAGCAGCCTGACAGTAGATGTTGGAGACTTGCACCAGGGGTGTTGCACAAGGGAGCAGCTCTCTTCCTTGCCGAACCACTGGTGGTGGTTACGGGACAAGGCAACGTGTCATAGGTTGTCCGTATAAGGAAACTCACACAGGTCTATAGTAGCAATTTATATAATTCCTACTAGTCTGCCCAGTTTATCCAGCCATCGCAAATCTTGGTAGAGTTGGGGACTGCCTTGCACTTCCACAAAAGCATTTTTCATATCCTTGCAACAAGCAAAAGAGTCGGTCTTACAAAGTGTCTAATCATAATCATCCAGAATACTCTGAGGTCCATTTTGAGTCAGATGTATGCTAAAAGTGGAACTGGTTGGTGGGAGGATTTAAATGTTTTCAAGCATAATAAATGATGTCTTATTTCTACATTTGTGGTGATGATCCATTGTAAGCAAATCCTCAAATGTGCTTACTCTTGTTTGTGTCTCTCACTCAGGACCTGGTGAAGAGCCATCTGATGTTTGCAGTACGTGAGGAGGTGGAAGTGCTCAAAGAGCAGATAAAGGATCTGATTGACCGCAACACACAACTCGAGCAAGAAAACACCCTTCTGAAGACCCTGGCCAGCCCTGAGCAGATAGCCCAGTTTCAGTCCCAGGTGCAGACCAGCTCCCCTCCGGTCTCCGTAGCTACCACAGGACCCCAGAACTTAGTTGCCACGACTCAACCAGTGTCACACAACTCTTTCTCCTCTGCATAGCAACATGCACACCAAGGATGCTATGCTCACTTAACTTAACCATGACAACGAACTGACTACAGAATTGTACGATAACAGCAGAGCTCTGCCTCTTATTGCAAAAGCTATGCTGTTAAGACAAGAATTTGCACATATTTGACTTTTGGGAAGGCAGCAAGTGGATCACTGACATGGAATGCTTTGGAGGGCAGTTGTATGGAGACAATTACAGAATGCCAAAAGTTAATTTGACATATCCATTAAAATGCCCGAAATGTAATTTAACATTATGCTGGACTTAGAACTACAAAATCACTGTGCCTGTGTCCTGATGCGGATTCAATTTACAATAGTATTAAGAAGGAGAAGGATAAGAAGGAGGGGGTAGCAATTGTCTCCAGTTGGTGAGTCAAAGTGTAAATAGAGGAGGTTGTTGTAGTGTATCAATGATACAGCTATAAGATTAAAGGGTAGCATAAAGCCAGCCTGCTTGAATTTAATTGAAAAATGTGAACAATTGCTTTGAATGGCCCATATTTTACCACCAGGGGTGATGGTAATTAGCTATTACAAACGGTTTCAAAATCTGCCCTGTGACTTACAGGGCGGGGCAGTTTCTGAAATGGCTTGCACCCGGTGATAAAATAGGTGTCCTTTAAAAACAAATATCCCATCATGTATGGGATGAGAACAGCTAATATTTGTTGATCTTTAGCACCAATTGGATGTCAAGAGGTTTGGGGTTATCTCTTCAACACATCATGGATAATGAAGCAAAATGATAATATTATCCATATTTAAGAATAGAGACTCTAGACTCTATTAGACTATTTGCCCTGAACAAAGCTCATTATGGCAGTTTTATCAATCCTGCAATGGCATGTAAAAATCTGTTTCACAATGCGGGTTTGACACATTGAGCTTCGCTGCAATTTTTTAAGTTTGGCATATTACTGTATATTTCTGTATATTTGAATATTGTGAAAACGATGAGAAATGACACTGAATTTAATAGGTGGGCTGGAAATGTGGCATTCCTGCTCACACTGTGCTGTCTCATTTGTAAATGCTGTATTCCAGGATGATGGGCAACTATGAGCTCTGAGGTTACTTACCTGACAAACGAATGGCAAGAGCTTCTAATTCACATGCAGTGACAATAAGAGTGAAAATCATTTTGTTCTGTTTTTCTGATGTAATGCATTTACTTTGAAATGCTCCTGGATAAACACGCACCTAGCAATGAAATAACAATAACAAGAACACGGGGGGGGGGGGGGGGGGGGGGGGGGGGGGGGGGGGGGGGGGGGGGGGGGGGGGGGCGGGCGGGGGCGGGCGCCGCGGCG
>JAOPJO010000089.1:10810835-10833684 GCA_027123675.1 Molva macrophthalma
ACACACACACACACACACACACACACACACACACACACACACACACACACACACACACACACACACACACAGATAGTTGTAGATGAAAGGCCCGACAAACCATATCAACCTTCGGCTTTGAATGTAATTCCTCTATCTTCGGTGCTGTGATTCTTAGGCTACCTTTGATGCGTTGCTGACAGGTTACCCTATGCGTAGACTACCCAGTAAGAAGCAGCTAATAATATTATTGCGCCAGTGGAGCATTACAGGTAGCCTAATAATCACAGCGTCGTAAATAGTGCCAAATTATCTGTATCTTTGTAGATAAAACTACAATCTGGTTGGGCTGCTTCTGGCACTCATTTTGAATAAGCAACTATTTGGAACACATTGGACATTTTTGGAAAGTGATTCAAACTGGAATAACCTTACATGAAAATGAGCTAGGCTCCTGGAACTATGCAAGTCATTGGAAACCGTTAACGGAATAGCCAAACCCAGCAAACTCCCATTATAGACCTACAATGATGAATTTGAAACTAAACATCTTGTCTGAATGTGGGTAAGACCGCCAAAATGTACAGCTATCGTGCCCTATCACTTTAAGAACATTTTTTTAGAGACATGATTAAAAAAGAACCAAAACAACAGTGAAACCATGGAACTGTCTCCAAGCACACTGCTTGGAAAAAAAGGAAAATTACAAAAGGAAGTGAGGAAAGTGAAACAGCAAGATGAGCACTATTAAGTCATTTACGATTAAGAGGTATAGGAAGAGGCCTTTCAATGTGGGTCAGAGAGAGGAAGAAAGAAAGGGGAGAAGTCAGCCTACCAGGGTTGGGTGGACAAGATTGTGTCAGTAGCTGCTGTGAAGAGTCTAACCCCTCCAGCTGGGACAACATGGAGTCCAAGACAGACATCTGTCTCCATAGAACCTTCTGGATACGACGGCTGTCCTACACACACACACACACACACACACACACACACACACACACACACACACACACACACACACACACACTATTGTCAAGTTCACTGATAGAGAGGTAGATACGATGTGGCAGACCTCTTCAGACTAGATCACTACTATTTAGTAATTTAGCGGACACTGTCAAAAGGAACAGGTAGGGGATAGGGCATCTTGCTCAAGGATGTCTACAGGTAGACTCTGTGGACATTGCCGAAACCCAGAACCTTTCAGAAAGAGTTCAGCCCCCTCACCACCAGACTATTCTGCTTCGGAGATCCACTCCAGGTTGTTGCTCTCCAGCATACAGAGCCGATCCTGTTTCCTAAGAAGAGGGTTAGGTGGGGATTTCCAGGGAAAACGGGACATTAGAGGGAGCTAACAAGAATAAAGCAGTGGTGAGAGGAATGGACTATGGGCAGATACATTAATTATTGTGCTATTGGGTGTATGATATAATAGGTGTATGATGTCATGGCAGTATATCATTGTGTGATAGGTTTATGATATAATAAAGAAGAGGATATGATGTGTTTATGGTATAATTGTTTATTATGTACACCATGGGTTCTTAAACCTTTTCCGCTCAGGACATGAGAGATAATATTAGTACGTCTGTGGGAGCTAATCATCGCACAATCTGAAAACTCTTGATTACACCGATAGCCAATTCCGGTAGGCCTTAGAGTGTTATGTGCGTCGTCCGGCAACGTCCCACCTCCAAACCGGATCGTGATCCATTTTGGGTCCTGACCCATAGTTTACAAAACACTGATAGATGACTTATTGTGCTACTGGATTTTCTGGATTGTATTATAACTGGGGAGTGAGCAGAGGAGGTGAAGTAGGTGAAAAGGAGATGCTCTGTTCATGTCCCAACACTGAGCGGTCTGTTGCCTGTGTGAGAGTATTATGGGATGTGTTTGAGCCTGTTGAGAAACTTCCCCATCACATGTTTTCGAGAGAGGAGGAAGCGATTAGAAACAACGTTTCAACAGCGGACGTGACTGGCTCAAAGTCCTCACAAGCACAAAGTACACACAAACATACACACGTTCATATTATTATTTGTATCAACATGTGTTGATGTTTATCTGCATCTCTGCCATCTAAAAATGCATTGACAGCATCCATGTGTTGTGTTATTGAGTTAGTGCTACCTCAAGCTGGTGTTTGCTGCTGCTCTGCTTCCACACATGGATTTTAGGTTTTACTTTCCTTGTATTGTTTGTTAGGTTTTTTGTTTTTGTTACACTTTTTGAACCTTCTGTCTTTGTGTTGACACAGCAATGACTGTAAACACACACATCTGTTTTGAAGTGTGTGTGTGTGCTGCTTGGGTTGAGCAGCAGCAGGTATCCCAGGCCCCACTCCCTGATGAGGAATGTTTCACCCCCCCCCCCCCCAACCCCACCCTACCTGCTGCCTGGGGGTACAGCGTCACATGGGCCGCTGCTAAGAACTCTGGGAAAGCCTGGTAAACTACCCAGAGTGCTCTTACTGACTTCCTGTGCACTATGTGTTTACTTCCTATAGGACCCGGAGGCGGGGGTGGCGGTGCGCGGGCCATCGCGGGCATGGGGCTGGTGCATGTGTCTGGGCCTCGCCCTCATGCTCTCTGGCCTGGTGGTGGGCGGAGCCTACCTTTACCGATACTACATCCTGGAGGTGAGATAGACAAACGCACACACACTAGGGGTTTCACAGAATAGTCGACTAGTAGACTATTAAAACCTCTAGTCAACACTTTTTAGCATGGTGCAGTAAGTTCCGAGTTGTCCTGAACTCAGCATTACTGCAGTCAAACAATATCTCCTGCTCAGACAAACTTGCTGGGGGTTTAGTCCAATCAGATTGCGTCTCATTCGTAAACAGCCTCTCAAAGCCAATCGAGGACTCTTCTTTTTCACATATCCCCAGATTGTTCCCGCCTACATAAGTTTACCCTTAAAGGTGCAATAACTTGAGATGTGGTGGGACACCTCGTGTCACGAGGTTCTCGAGCAAGGCATGTTTAAAACACCCAGCAAAATCTGCTATAGCATAAAACATTGTCTTTTTGGACTGAACTGCCAACCTATTGGTTGGTGTGTTGCGTTATGCAGTGCGCCAGGTCAAAGTTTAAATAATTTCACTATCGAAGCAAGTCCACTCCACGTCAACGTGTCGTGTGGTCAGGCCTCCCCTCAAGTGAACCCACCTTACTGGTTGTATTGGAGACCTTTTTTGATGAGAATTGAGCATTGTTATTGGGTGAAATAAATATGATATGATGACACACACACACACAGCTTGAGAACATAACACGTACTTCATAATTTGACTTTTCTCTCTCTCTCTCTCTCTTTTCCCCCCACCCTAGGAGGGCAGGGTGTTTGTGTGTGGGGTGAATTATCGTGAGGAAGACTACATGGTTCCAGAAGATGATGATGATGTGAGTCACACTGCAACCTTGGGTCCTGAATTGATCTCCGTCCTGTACCATGTGCTGTGATTGGCTGACTCCCCTGTACCCTGTGTCCTGATTGGCTGACGTTCCTGTACCGTGCGTCCTGATTGGTTGACAATCCTTTATCTTACGTTCTGATCAGCTTTTTCCTTGTCAAGTGCTTTATTAGCTGACTCCCCTGTACCGTGCGTTGCAATAGATTATGGTGAACCTGCCATCCAAGTACCAGATGCGCCAGCTGCAGGAGAGTGTGCGGGTGCTGGAGAGAGAGCAGGTGGCCCTCATCAACGTCCCCGTACCAGAGTTTGAGGACAGCGATCCTGCAGACATCGTCCACGACTTCGAGAGGGTCAGAACACAAACACTACCTACCATTGCATTGTATAATTTACCACTCTGTTATTATAAAATATATTCTATCATTAGCCACTTGTTATTATTACATATATAGTATAATTTACCTCTCTGGTATTCTAATATATATTTAACTACTTTTTTATTATAACATACTATATCCTCAAACTATAAACCCATCACCTGTTGGTTGTTGTTATTATAACATTATATTTGGTGTGTGTGTCTGTGTCTGTGTCTGTGTCTGTGTGTCTGTCTCCAGAGGCTGACTGCCTACCTGGACCTGAACCTCAACAAGTGCTACGTGATCCCCCTCAACACCTCCGTTGTCATGCCCCCGAAAGACTTGATGGAGCTGCTGGAGAACATCAAGGTAACCTCTCCTCCCCTGTTGTATTGGTTACTGGTGCTCTCCTCAACCTGTTGTTACGGTAATTATTGTTATGGTTACTGGTCTGTGGTATGTTATGAAATGTGTCAGTATATATGTGATGGTTATATGTTATGACTATGCTATATATTAGATGGACTCGTACCTGCTCCCCATGTTACGGTCATGGTATGATGATGTGGTTCTGTTATTATAGATGGGCTCATACCTGCCCCAGTCTTATTTGCTCCATGAGGAGATGGTGGTGACAGAGAGGCTGTACCATGTGGACCAGCTGGGATACTACATCTACAGCCTCTGTCGCAACAAGGAGACCTTCAAGCTACAGCGCCGGGAACGCATCATTGGTACTGCCCTAACCTTATTACATATACTGTATTGGTACTACTACACATAATGGATTAGTACTACATTACTACTACACATACCGCATTATTACCATAGTGCTAGTATTGTCATACATTAGTAGTATATATAGCATGACACATGTACAGTTTCCAGTTCAAACAATGAGACGCTATACAAACTATTTTAATTAATACAATGTCCAAACTATTCCTTGTCCCTACTCCTACCCTAGCTTAAGCTCCGCTGTGTAACTTTAGCTTAAGAGTAAGGAGGGGAGGTTCTGAAACCTGCTCCTCTGGTAGAGAGGCGTAAGGAGGAGGAGGTTCGGAGACCTGCTCCTCTGGTAAGGAGGAGTAGGAAGAGAATTTTCTTAAACCTGTTGCTCTGGTTTGTTTTTGCAGGCATGCAGAAGCGCGAGGCCCTCAACTGCCACAAGATCGTTCACTTTGAGAGCCATAATGTGGTGAAGACCAGCATCTGTGAGCTGTAGATGCAACGCGGCTGCTTCCGCTACTCAGATACTACTATGATGTCACTGGAGTGGAAGCTCTTTCCGATTATTTTAATCACACGTTTCTTTCTTCATCTCTGCTTCATCTGGTGATTGGTGTGCATGAGGTACTCTTATTGTGAAGTTAAGGTGGAGGAGGAGACAGGAAGTTTGGAAGAAAGTGGAAGAGTTGTGCACTGTTCAGTTTTTATGTCGAGGGATCCACAGCCTGAGAATGATGGGATTTGTTTTGACAATGAAAAAAATTCAATATATATTAAGCTGAACTTCCAAAATAAACTCAGCCATAGAAATTATTTAAGTTTTTTTTTTATAATTGTAATCAAGATATATTCATATGCAAAATGAATATATATATACTATTTACTGTGGGTATTTATACACACAGAAATAAAGTTAGAAATTCAACAGAGATGTTAAAAATGACGAGAGATTTTGTTTTGTACAACTGAAGCGTGTAGACTGTCACTTTTCTTCTTTTGTTTTGTAATTTACTGCTGTAGCTATAAACATATTCAATAACTGGACATGTACCTTTTTATATCCTTTATATAAACACAAACATAATCCATAACCCATAGTTTGATAACTTTAAATGCAGCAATGATTTGTCTGTTTCTGCATTCATATCATGTGTTTCTCTATAATACTTGTCTTTATGATGTTCTGTAAACGCTGATTATATTTTTTGTTTGTTGATTGAATAACTCCGGGTGATGTACTAATGTGTATATATCGTCTCTGACACCAGGGGAATAAAAACCAGCGGGAAATCTTATGTTTGCTGTCTTTCTTGTAGCATCGCTTCCAAATGCACACCTCAGATTAATCGTAGCTCACGACATACTACTTGTGGTAGCACATGCTGGATAACTGCAGGTTTCTGTTGGTTGTACACGACATATATGCATACATACCAATGGTTATGGTTACAACTACAGCATTGTGTTGGTAGTACAGGACAGAAAGCTGTACAAGGCTCTTTACAGGCTACTACTGTAGTGCAGCGTCACCTGTAGTCCCTGATGTGATGGAGTCAGGGTGCTAATCCAAGCTTGATTACCTTGATAACCATGCCTTGTAATGCTCCGAGGCCTTGATCCAAGTGAAGATCATATTGTCGTTCTAAAATGTAGTTCATTAGGATAAATTGTGTGTGTGTGTGTGCCCCTTTCACCTTGAGGTTTGTGGCCCCAGGGTTCTGGGACGAATCACCACTACTGAAAAAATCGAATGAGCTTTACACACACACACACACACACACACACACACACACACACACACACACACACACACACACACAAGCAGTTGTTACCACATGGCTAGCATAATTTATATAATATAATTAGTAGCGCAGCTGAGCAGCTAACCCAACGTAGGTCGGTCACTGTAGCCTCTGTTTGCTTAACTTTGCATGTTTTCTTTTTTTGTATTTGCATTGCTGGAACTGCAATCTCTCTCGCTCTTTTTCTCTTTCATGCAAGTTAATATATACAGGACTTAACTTTCCATGACGGGGATAATACCCTCCCGGTCCGCTAGTAGTAGTGATTACTGAGTATTGATGATTATGTGTTGGGTTCACATTTCTTCAGGTCTAAAATATTTAAATACAGAAAGTGAAATGTTTATATATTGCCGTTGGAAGGGACCTAAATATTAACGCAAAACATGTAAAATGCTGTTATTGTTAGACAGTTGAGAAACGTAATGACCAAAACTAGCTTAACCAATACACTACATGTCCCCATTTGTCGTCTACACCGTCCTGTAGCGCAATGGACCGTTCTCTACTGGAAACTACAACTCCCAGGATACCTTGGCGTTCCAGTCGTAGTTTCATGAACCGTTCTCTACTAGCTATCAGCTATTTGTTATGTTCCGTACGTTGTTCAAATGTGCTTTTAAAATACACAAAGTGAAGCGGTAAGGGGACTTGAATTTTTAGCATCATACCAAAGCAGGGTAACCGCCATATTTTTTAGTAATATATGATAAAGAAAAGTTGTGCATGTTTGCACCTTGGGTTCAAGCTAGGTCTCTGTGTATGTATCACCATGGCAACCGCCTCTGGTCGTCGTTGTGCGTTCTTATTATCTGGAACTATTAATTACAACTACCAGTATTCCCCCAATGATTGGGCCTTCTTTAGCTTTCTTTGCTATAATTAGACTGCTGTATCTTAATGGCTGTAAACCTTTATAAAAATGTAACCTTTAATAAATAACTAAAACATAGTAACTGTAAGCTTTTATTAGTTTTATTTATTAGTTGTACTTATTCCGTGGCCACAATAAACTTATTTCGTGGCCACAAAATCGTTTTAGAAAAATTAAGTAAAACTGCTAAGGGCTCGGAATGATGATGTCACTTACATGCCCAGTGCGGGATTGCACTCTTTCGAATAAATCGAAATAATACCCTAATAATTACCTTACAAACGATTTCTTCGAAAGAGTGCAAAGGATGCAGAAATGAACGTCGCTCACTGACTTGTTGCCAAAAGCAGGTGTGCAATCCCGCGCTGGGCATGGAAGTAATCTCCTCATTCCGAGCCCTCAAAAGTTTTACTAAAATTATTAAAAACTAATTTCGTGGCCACGAAAAAAGAAAGAAACCTTTGTCACCTCCGGGGATCCGTACTACGCATTTGTTTCAGTAGCTAGTATACTGTATCAATACATTTGTAATACGTTTAAATAAGTACTTTAAATAAGTATATATACCACAACATAATGTCCTATATCCTGCTCTTCCACAGGAAGGGGATATGAACAGCTATGATGTGGTGCGGCAGATTGGAGAGGGGGCGTTTGGTAAAGCCTTCCTGGTCAGAGACAGAGATCAAAGTTCAGCCAGCATGTGTGTCATCAAGGAGATTAAGCTCGGCAAGGTACCAACAGTTTAGCCACCGGTGTGTTAGTAGTACATGTATTAATATTGTTATTATTTACCAATGTAAATAACTCCATAAAAAAATATACAAATGCCGCATTGTTAAAAGACAAGATATTTCATCTCTCATCCTAATATTACTTTAATAATTAATTATTTATTTATACTTTATTTTATATAAGATGATATTACATCCTGTGTCTTTGTACTAGATGTCGCTGAGAGAAAGGGAGGCATCGAACAAAGAAGGGATGCTTCTCTCTAAGATGAAACATCCAAACATCGTAGCGTTCTACAAATCATTCCAAGGTCTGTCAAATAAACAGATGAATACTGATCTATAATGGTTGTAACAAACATGCATACTGGTTAATACAGGCCTATTTGGCTAAACTGTGTGTGTGTGTGTGCGCGCGCGCGTGCATGTTAGAGAGGAACAGTCTGTATATAGTGATGGAGTTCTGTGACGGAGGAGATCTGATGAAGAGGATTACCATTCAGAGAGGAGTCCCCTTCACGGAGGAGCAAGTGATGAACTGGTTCCTTCAGGTGTGTCTGGGACTCAAGCACATCCACGACCGCAAGGTTCTTCACCGAGACATCAAAGCCCAGGTATACACTTGTTCTCTCCTCACCTGATCGCTGGGAAGAGTTAGTAAGCTGCACTGAATTTCCTCTCCTCTTCCCTTCCTCTTCCTCCCCAGAATATCTTCCTCACCGGTGGTGGGAACCGAGCCAAACTGGGGGACTTCGGCATCGCCAGAATGTTGAATAAGTATGACATCCTGGTCTCCTTTAGGTCTTCAACAAGCAGCCGGGCTGGATCACTCAATATCTTGTTATGACCCCAACCAGACACACACAGATACATACCACAGGACACACTATTTAAAAACACACTTAAATTGCACGTGCACACTGTAACCTTCTCTAGCACAATCTTCAAGTACAAACACAGCAAGTCACAAACACCTGTCTGGATGTTTGATATTAGCTAGGGGGGGTCATTTAAAAGTTTACATTAAAACTTGAATTGGGTGATGATATTAACCAATAACATCACCGAATTGGTTAATGTATTGATTTATTGATTTGTTTGTTGTTTGATTGTGTAGCACCATGGAGCTGGCCCGGACATGCGTTGGCACTCCATACTACCTCTCCCCTGAGATATGTGAGAATAGACCATACAACAACAAGACGTACGTACTAACACCACCATCACCCTCCCACTCTCCACCATCATCATCACCATCATCTCAATCATCACCACTACCAACACCAGAGAGAGAGAGAGAGACAGAGTGACTGACAGTGTGTGTGGCTGTTTGTATAAATGTGTTTGTTTGTTACTCTGCAGTGATGTCTGGTCTTTGGGCTGTGTCCTCTATGAACTCTGCACCCTAAGACACCCAGTAAGTCCACTGAACTCTAAAAACAAAGCCCCTAACCCCCTAACCCCACCTAGTTAATACCCTAATAAAGGTTAATTAACTGTGTCCTTGTGCGTCTGTGTGTTCTCAGTTTGAGGGCAGTAATTTGTGCCAGCTGGTGGGTAAGATCTGCAGGGGACGCTTTGAGCCGGTCTCCAGCCGGTACTCCCACGACCTCCGCCTGCTGCTCAGCCAGCTCTTCAAGGTCAGACCCGAACATTCAGAACCCAGCCTCCCCTACAGAACCCTAAGAACCTTTAGACGGAACCTCAACATCACAACTGTCAGGACATGGCAAAGAGTGAAGCCAATCACGAGCCGGGAAAACACTCAATACTCTGTACAGGGCAACATAAATGTACTTCAGTCATCAACCGGGTGGGGGGAGATTACTCAAACGATGCATGGCAAACAAGAGGTGCATGGAGTTTTATGTCTGCCTGTCTTTTTGTCCGTCCATCTGTCCATCAACGGAACCACAGTACTAGAACATTTAAACACCAGAACCTTAAGACTCACCGCAGTGCTCCCCCTCCACCAGGTGAACCCGCGGGACCGGCCCTCTGTGAGCTCAGTGCTGAAGCGACCCTTTCTTGAGAAGCTCATCTGTAAATACCTTGACCCACAGGTGAGCTGTTTTGATTGGCTCCTGCTTAATTAGAGAGCAGTCGATTACAGCTTACAGCATAGGTCAATATATATAAAGATTGAAGCAGAACAAATTAAAGTGTGTGTCTGTGTGGGTGCGTACGTGCAGGTGATGCAGGAGGAGTTCAGCCAATCGGTGGTGATCAGGAACAAAGCAGCATGTCCCCAGAAGTCTAAAACAAGACCTTACCAAGCTGGTAAAACACACACACCTATACTTACACACGATACATACACACTGTAATTACAATTATACATACACACCTAAACTTAATCCGATAAATACAAACTTTACACACAGGCCTAAACAAAAAAAATACTAATATTCATCATATCCAATAGTATATAACATTATATATCTGAGGTTCTAATACTCTGGTGGTTATCCTAACCTTCTAACCTTAGCCTTCCCCTCAGAGAAGCTAGCCAGGGCCAGAGCTCCAGCGAGGGCTGCTCCCCGGCCCACGTTGAAGAAGCTGCCCCCCAAACCAGAGTGGAAGGCCCCAGTCAGAGGCTGCACTCCTCCTGGCCAGCATAGAGTAGGTTCTGCCGCAGTGCATAGCGCTGTATCATAAGCATCAAACACATCTTGATCAAACCTTACAGGAACTGTTGGTCATTAGCTTACTATCTGGTTCATCTTTTTTTGCATTTCTGATTGTGTATAGATATATGTGTAAGGATGAGTGTTGCAGTTCACCCTTGCCACACGCCATTTAAGTGGCGATCCTGGGTTCCTCCGAAAAACAAGACACAGGTTTATTGTTGTAGTTTATTGGCAAGATGTTATGCAGGTAGAGCAGGTGTTAGTTGCTGATGTCAGAGCTCCCGCGAGTGTGCGGGGTGATGGCTGGTTTATCCTGTGTGCCTTGATGACTACCAAATGCAGCACATGTGTGCAGGCTCACCCAGCCCAAGAGTCTAGTCAGCCTGACTCAGGCCAGGTAAGGCTGCTTAAACCAGCCATCAACCACAAACACTCAACAATCAGGTTCCGGACTTAAATGCAGGCTCACAGAACAAAACAAAAGAGGTCCTTACTTCATTTCTTCAAGACAGAACATGAACAAAAAGCTGAAAAACTGGCAGCTTTATTAAATATAAAATAGTAGTTAAACAAAAGGGGTTATTAATAAAGGACAAACAAAACTGAAAGCTTAAATACACAGGAGGGAAGAAACAATCAGCAAATCAACATGGAACAAGGATAATGAGGTTAAGAAAACAATGAAATTATGTTCTGTATATATTTTTTTGTTAATTCATCTCATCTTTAAAGTCACAATCTTTTAGATTGAGCCCCTCCCAGTAAGTAGGCGGGAGACTTTCAGAATAAAAAAAACTCATTAACCATGTGCTGTCCACTCTATCTGGTGACTGTGTGACAAGAATTCGTGTCGCTCGGCTGGCTGGGTGGCGTGGGTGGGAGAAGTTTTGGGAGTGTCGATCGTAATATTATTTTAACAAAGAGAGAGGTACGGGCCGGCCAGCATTATTTATTTGTAGAATATAGGATATAGGACAGTTATAGGATGTGATTTTAATGATAACATTGTTGAAATCACTATCGATCAGCATTGACTACAGATATGTCCGGCTTATTTAAAGCTAGGACCTAGTTGGAGTGTTACACTTTGCGACTCTAATTCCTATTATTGTCCTGTACTTTCTGATGTGACACTCACAATTCTCATCTGGGATCAATCTTCATTTAAATGTATTAAAGATGTGTGTCAATGTGTGTGTGTGTGTTTGTGTGTGTGTTTTTGTGCATGTGTGTGTGTGTGTGCACGTGTGTGCGTGTGTTTCCATGTGGATCCAGGGCAGACCAGGTCACCTAGCCGGCCCAGAGCTCAGAGAGGCCAGAGCTCAACAGAACCACAGGTATGGACCCTGGTGCCAAATTTCCTGTCCGGTATTAATAAAGTACATCTTATCTTGTCCTTCTGGTCAGACCGACAAAGTGAGACATACAGTAAAACACACGTAGTCTACGTAGTGCTACTACTACACTACTACGGTAATACACTACTAATGCTGCTACAGCAAAACAAGGTACTGGACCTAATGAATGTTAGCCCCAGGGTTAGCTCAACCCGCACACGCCGTGCATTTAATTTTTTATATAATTTACATCATGTGGGTTGTCTATTTGACCACAATGGAACATGATTATATTAACTGATGTATGTGTGTGTGTGTGTGTGTGTGTGTATGTGTTTACTGCTGTCCAGGGACCCCTATCACCACTACCATCGTCAACTGGATGCTCTGAAGAGGAGGAACAGAGAGGAACCCCCTCCACATCTTCATCACAACCCTCCTCCTCCTCCTCCGAACCCTTCTCTCCATCAGTTGGCAGAGCAGGGGGAAGACAGGTCTGTTCCCTATCAAATGTAAGCACAAGAACCCCCCCCCCCTCCTTCCCCATACACACACATATACTCACACACAACAGAACAAAATCAGAATCAGTTAAGTCAAGAAATAAATTCACTAGAAATACCAAAATCACTAGTTACCAATCGCAGTCAAAACAGAAACGGCAGTGTTTAAGCAGTAAGGTTTAGCATGGCCACTGTTTAGCATGTATGTGGTATCTAAGTAGCGTGTATTGTGGCATGCTATTTAGCATGTATATAGCGTGCTGTTTAGAATGATGTCGGTAGCATCTCAGTAGTGTGTAACCTGCTTTAGCTTGTCGTAGCATCTATGTAGAGTATGTAGCATGTACTATAGCATGTACTGTAGTGTGTGGTGTAGCATGTATGTAGCATGTTGTTCAGAGTGTGGATGTTCCAGGGTGGAAGAGGCCCACGGAGCGTACCTCCAGAGACGCCAGGAAGCCCAGCGCTACAAGCTGAGAGCAGAGAAACAGCTGGTGAGATGTCACACGAAACGGGTCACATGACCTCACTCAGGTTTGAGGGCAGGGCCTGTCACTGACCAGTAATAATGTAATAATGCAATGTGATATTGTCGACCTCAACCGCTTGTAATGTTTACTTTTAAATGTTTACTCTTATTTTGTATATGGTGTAAACATTGTGTACAAGTTAGTATCAAATTTGGACATCCCTGAGTCATGACCTCTGACTCCCCAGGGCCTGCGCCCATCGACGGCCGACGCAGAGCGCTACAGGAAGTTAGCCATCCATCCAGAGGAAGTATTAAGAAGACCTCATCAAACACCTCAGCACGGGAACCAACAGGTTCACACACACACACACACACACAGACAAACACGCACACACACACACAGACACACACACACACACACACACACACACACACACATCTATCTCTTCTATTGATGTATGAACATGTGTGTGTGTGTGTGTGTGTGTGTGTGTGTAGGAGTATCTGCATCAGTTAGAGTGTATCAGAGAGCAGTACTACCAGGAGATGAGAGCATTGAGGAGGAGAGCAGAGGTACTGGTAACCACCCACACACACACACACACGTGCATATACATTTATTTGAATGTAATCTGATGATTTATCAGAATCAGCCAGGAACCAATGAGGAGGAACATCACAGGAGTCCAGCCAGACCCAGTCCAGAACACTCACATGGACAGGTACAGACACACCCATACAGCTAACCTGGTAGCTAACACACACTGAGCTTGTTATGAGCTCAAAGTGAGCAGTTTCCCACTGTGTTGTACAAACATCCAACCTGTTTGCTGTTCTGACCTACAGGACATGCAGGAAGCATTGGAGCTCATCCGAGATGAGGAGAGACAGGAGAGGAGAGAAGAAAGAGGAGAGAAGATACAGGGGTTTGAGAATAAACACAGGGGCCAGGTAACATCATTCCCCCTCTGGTGGTGGCTATGCACATTACACTAGATCCTACATATCTATCAACTATAAATACCTGTACAGCTAATAGCCACTAATATTAGTTAATGGTAATATCTATGATGTTGTTATGCTAATAATATACAAATATTAGTACTGATCTACCATGGTAACAGTTGTTATTTTTGTTATCTTGGTAGAAAGGAATCATGTTTGAGATCCGGTTGGACTGTGAGGAGAGTAAAGAAGAGAGACGAGGAGAGGATGAGAAGAAGGAGGGAATAGGAGGAGAGGAGGGAGAGGTTTGTTAATTATTTTATACCTCTTTCTCTCTCTCTGTCTCTGTATCTGTCTGTCTATCACTCTCTCACTGTCTCTATTGCTGTCTTATACCGCCTCTCTATATCTGACAGGCAGAGGATCTTCTCAACCAGTGCCTAAGTTTCCAGGCGGGGGAGGAGCTAAGGCATAGGAATTGGTCGGTGGGCGAGGGAGGGCAGGGCCAGGTGAGGAGGGTGTGGAGTGAGCGGTCACCAGAGACTCTTCTGGAGGCACTTGCTGGGATGGACGTGTCTCTTGCAGGTAGGGCTCTTAAACATAGGGTCCCCAACCCTTTGCAACCCTGACCCCATGTTTAGGTCAGAAAACCCTTGAATGACTATATTTATTATTTTACCATTTTATACTTGTATTTTTCATTTATCTTTAAATATTTGATTGTCATTTGATTATTTTCCTTCTGTTATTCTTGACATTTTCTTCCTTTGTAAAGCGCTATAAATGTCCTTGCTTTTGAAGGGTGCAATATAAATAAACGTGCCCTGCATTGCCATACCTTTCCCCAACTCCTGTGGGTTCTCCTCTGCTCCACTAGGAGGCGATGAAGAGGAGGAGGAAGCAGAGAGGAGGAGGGCATGGGGAGGCGGACCCCCAAGCACTCTGCTCAATGCCCTGGCCCACGCCCCCCTCACCTCCTTCTCCACCCTGGACCCTCTGACACCAGGTAACATGACATTATCACCACCCCATGTAACATGACATCATCACCACCCCAGGTAAAATGATCCTATGTCCTTCAGATCCACCAACAGAGGAGCAGAGGGAGGAGGAGGGGCCGGGGGAGGAGAAGAGAGAGGAGCAGCATGAGGGAGAGGAGAAGGAGGTGCAGATAAAGGAGGAGTCAGATGTGGAGGTGGACGGCGATCGCCTAGAGCCCCGGTCTGACGATGATGACACGTGAGTCTTGTTAATCATCAGTGTTTGAAATAAGTTGACTTATTACTAAAACCGCTGACCCACAAACAGCCAACTGGATCAAAACAGAAGAGCATTTAGAACATTTTGATCTGAGAGGGAGCAGGGATATGAGAAGCTCTATAAAGCCCCTTTCACATGCTGTCTTTCCCTACATTGTTCAGGAACATTTCTTGCATGGGGTTGATATCCTAGGAACTCTGCACCGCCAATTTCCCTGCTCAAGACCTAGAGCAGGGATTTGATAACCATATCAATACGGCTTATTTTGTTGCAAACAAGCTCCTTTTTCCATGATTGACTGGAAACTGGACAGATTCCGTAATGAGCAAGCTCCTCTCAGTCCGCAACTTTGATTGCGGCTGTGTTGCATTACCGCCATCAGCTGGACTGGTCCCTTGGCGTATTTATTTCGGTATTGCTATGCCATGAAATGTTATCCTAGTAATTTACAGGGAACTTTGTGTGAAAGAGGCTTTATACTAACTCCCCAAACCATCCCCTTGTCAGGTCCTACACTTTTCTCTATAGCTGACTGGTTGACTGACAATTTCACTAAATCTCACTTAATTCTTTAGCTGGACAGCTCATGTCTGTATAAACAGGCATTAACATTCTCTCTCTCCAATCAGAACACCATGCTAGCTCTATCTCTATCTCACTCACATCACAACACCATGCTAGCTCTATCCCTTCTGCCTTCTGGGTCATTTCTATGTTCTTATGGTCCTATGTTCCCCAGATTTATATGGCTCATAATGGGGACATGACAAAGGGTCCTATGTTCCCTAGTTTTACATATGTGCTCTCCCAGGGTACTATGTTCCCAGGGGTCTAAGTTCCCCAGCTCTATATAGCACATACTGGGAACCTGAAAAAGAGGTTTGCCAGCTCTGTATTCGCTAAATATGAAATTGGCTATTGTGGGAACCTGTCAAAGGGGTTTCCTGTTCCCCAGCACTGCTGTACGGCTCTCAATTTGGTCTCTCAACTTGGTCTGAGACACAATGTGACTCAGACCAAGTTCCCTCAAGTGTAGGCCTACTATATTGAGAAGTTCCTTTTTTCTGCATGTATCTATAAGCTGTGACAGATATCTCACTGCTGAACAGAATATTGAACTAGGGAACATGAGATAATGGGAACATAGGACCCAGGGAACACAGAACCATAGGAACTTAGGACCCTGGGAACATAGATACACTCCCTCTCTCCTCAGAACACCATGCTAGCTCTCTCTCGCTCTTTCTCTCTCATATCAGAACACCATGCTTGCTCTATCTCTCTCGCATGAAGAATATCATGCTAGCTCCATCTCTATCTCCCATCAGAAATATATGCTAGTTTTATCTCTCTCATCAGAACACAATGCTAGCTCCATTTCTCTCTACCATCAGAACACTTTGCTAGCTCTGTCTCTCTCTCCCATCAGGAATTTTGAGGAGTCTGAAGATGAGCTGAGGGAGGAGGTGGCCGACTCCATGAAGAACCTCTTCATCATGGATGAAGATGAAGACGAGGAGCCCGGAGAGAGAGAAGAGATAGATGGAAGGATGGAGAAGGAGGGAGGGGAAGATAATGGATCTGGGGACCCCAGATCAACACAGGCAGAACCAGACAGCTACCCATCGACCAAGGCCCCTCCCTGTACAACCAAGGCCCAAGATGAGGGGTGTGGAGGCCAGCCCGAGCATGTAGGTGAGCCCCAGACTTCAGATGAGGCCTCCACTGAAGACGATGGGAGATAGATCAGGATCGTATGTAGATCAGGAGGTCTTCACTGGGAGAGGTTTGGTGGTCAGACACATGTTGATGGAGGTTCTAGGAATGGAATTGTATCACATCTGCACATATATTCCTCAAGCTTTACTTAACTATGAACATATTTATGCAACAAATCCAATAAAGTATGATTCAAATCTAATCCAAAAACGTTTTCCCTTCTTTCTGCCCAGTAGCAACAGAACAGGCGCTGTGGTTTGATTGAGTCAGCGTTCTGATTGGTTTGCTGATAGGCGAGGTCTGTGCTTTGTTATGTATTTTGTTTGTTAAGCATGCCTCATTACCAACTAGGTGCCCTTGTTAAGAACTTGAATAAGACTGATAAATGGAACCACAATGTTTATTAAAGACAAGGGAAGCTAATCAACATCTCAACAGATTATTTTACACGTTTTATATGCAAAACTCTCCAACACAAACGGGACATAAGTGATGTTTAGACATGTAAACAAGCGGGTATTTTAAGAGCCGCCTGTAGAGGAGGAATGTAAAGGAATAGGATCAAGCACAGTAACACGTAACATTTCAATGTGCTGCAATTTAAACCATCAACCCACTATACAGCCCTTCAGAAACTTAAATATGCGATTAAAGAGCATGCAGGGAGAAAGACAGTAAGACATACAGGGAAACTGATTTTGGTTTAGATTTGAACTCATTGTTACATATCACTTATAAACTTCATGATTTGATTGTCTCATGGTGGGCACGTGTGGGAACCATCGGTCCTCTAAAATGTATTTTCCAAGTAACAGCTGATTGGTACTGTTCATCCTCTCTTTAAGCCTGGAAACAGCCTCTCTTCTCTTCAGATCCAGTAACTTTCTGTTAGCGTAGCTAGCAGAAGCATCTGCGGTTAGCTGGTGTCCATCAGTGCTACAACTTTTAAGGACATGCTAGTTTCTTACTGTTGAGATAAAGTCACTGTAGGGTAATTGGTCGGTCGCTATGGAAACCAGGACGGGATCACCATGGAAATATGGAAAAACGATTGTTGCCATTGAAACAAGAATCGTTGGCAATGGAACCGATGACGAGGTCACCATGGAAACCGGAGGAAGCCCCCCTCAGGGCCGGAGCCTGGCCATCAGCGGCTCTGTGGCGGACAGGAAGCAGGACTCAAACTCGCAGTCGGAGAATCGCTCGACAGAGATCCGCGCATTGCGGCGCATCTCCAGTCGCTCGGCCGCTGGCAGTGTCAGGATGGTCTCCATGGCGGCGGCGTAATTGTCTTCGCTGTCGGCCAGGAAGCCCGTCTGGGCTCCATGGTAAGGAACTACGATGTCCAGCATGGGGCCACCGGACCGGTGGGCCAGTATGATGGTACCTGCTGCCATGCACTCTACCACACCTGGAGGGAGAGGGAGGGGAGAGGTTAGTGTTAGAAGTATTGAGGGTTAGCAGTGGTTAGTCATTTGCGTTAGCCTGGTTACCTATCCCGAAGTGTTCGTTCCACATGGTGTGCAGGCCGATGGTGGCGCTCACTAGCTCCTTCTGGAGCTCCTCATATGGAACATTGAGTCTGAACTCAACGCGGTCGGCCACGCCCAGCTCCATACACAGCCCCCTCAGCATCAGCACCCGGTCCTCATCGTCCTGGTTACGGCATCCACCAATCAGAACCAGCCTCAGGGATTCCCGCCCCCCAGGCCCCTCCCCCTCCTTCCTGTCCAGCAGCTTCCGGAAGGCACGGATCTGGAGCTGGTGGTCTTTCTCCGGCCGGAACTGTCCCACCGATACAATAGAGTGGCACTTCCTGTCCCCACCCCCTCCATGCCCTGCCACACTTCCTATTTCCTGCCCAAGCTCCTCCCACCCCTCCTCCTCCTCCTCTGGCTCCTCCTCCAGCGGAAGATCTAGGAAGGAGCGGACATCACAAGGTGGGTATACGACGCTGGTGCGGTCGGGGGCTCGCCACAGCGCCAGGATGTGACCCAGCGTCCAGGTCGAGTTGACCATCACCAGGTGGCTGCAGCCACCGGCCAGGCCATACAGCAGGGCGAAAAGACAGTAGTACAGCACCTTCACCGCACTCAGCACCGGGTTGGCAGAGATGTAGTCGGCGTTGTTGAACCTGCAGAAGGGGACGTAGTTGGTCGTTTTTAGAACACGTGTTTATAGGAAGAGCCTTGCTTATGGAGTGAGGATGAGAACAGCTGAAGCATAGAACAGATATTGAGAACATAGATTAGTTAGGGTAGTTACAAAAAATGTTAAGTGCTGCACGGCCTACTTTCTAAAAATACAACTGGACAAGTGCAGAGTACCTATAGGAATCAGAACAAAAGGTTTCTGATTATTAGTGATGGTGCAAAAAGGGGACATCAGCTATAGAACATTTGAACAGACTGCATTCTGGAGACCAAGAGGAAGCTCTTAAGCTAGAGTTCTACTGCTAGATGTTCTCTAAAGAACCTTTCCTTCCTTCATTGGACCTCTAAAGCTGAGGTTCTGGTGGCTCTCACCTGGGGTTCCTGTTTCGCACCACAGACAGCATGTCTGTGCTGACGGTAGGGTAGTGCACATAGCTGGCCACTGTGCATGCTCCAAGGTAGCGGAATAGTGGCAGTGTGAAGGCATAGCCCATCGAGTCCACATAGACGTCAGGAACCAGCGAGGTCAGAGCCTCCCAGCCTGCAACACAAACACAGTGCAGGCAGGTTAGTCTAATTGGTAGGGGGTTGGACTCCCAGGCCAAAGGTACCAGGTCCGACCCCAATGACGCAGTCAGTCTGTAGGTAACCCTGAGCAAGATGCCCTAACCTCTACCGCCGCCTTAATAACCTGTATCTGAAGTGGCTTTGGATAAAAGTACCTGAATTAATAAATGGTAACACCACTATGCACACTAGGAATTCTTATTTCTCCAGCTAAAATGTAAACCCCAGACAGAAAAAGAATCTGCTGAATTGTAATTCCTGCACTTCACGTTTGGTATGAATTCATACATTTGGTATGAATTTGGTATGAATTGGTATGAATTGAATATCCTTTTGAAATCCCATGAAACTTTGCAACAATATAAAAATATAAAGCCTAAAACATCCCCCTTCAGACTTCACTGTTTGTGGTAAAGTTACAAATTGTAGTGCGGGAATATTTTGAGAGCCAATCAAACGACGGTATTAAAACAACCGACCCAGGACAACCACATTGTAAACCCAGACCTCCCATGCATCCAAGGGTGATCTCTGCTCACCCAGGAAGACAGAGCCCAGGCTCTGGCCCAGCAGGGTGAAATGGGGGTAGGATCCGGCCTCGACCAGCGCCCGGTGACTGAGGAAGACAAAGGTGATGGGCCGAGGAAGAACTATGTTGAACCTCTGGCGTGCTCCCTCCAGGATCTGCTCTCCGGTCACTCCCTGGTCGCCTGTGTAGACTGCAAACGCCACGCCAGGATAGCTGGGAGGACACAACCAACAAGAAAACTGTTGAAAACAGATATATTATATTTCAATAAATATACTGTCCATAATGTTTACATGTGTTTTATTTTGCAATTACAATACTACTACTCTTATTTCCTGTCTGGGATCAATGTAGTTTTAATAAAGTACTATTTTATGTTTATATATATATATTTTTGGTATATTTATTTTTGTTGTCGTTTTTCCTCGTATTTGAATTTACTCATCTCTTTCTCTATTACTTTTTGTATTTTCTGCTGTGACACCTCCAAATGTCCCGTCTGGGATTAACAAAATCCATCTCATCTCATCTTAAGTGCGTTAAGGTGCTTACCGGTTCTGCAGTGCTCGCAGGGCACACCACAGCACCCTCTCCCCACCCCCACCCCCGTTACAGTAGGGGTGGAAGAAGGCGACCATGGGGAGTTGTCCGTCGGGTCCCCCCCGGGCCCCCCGACGGTTCTGCAGCCACGCCCGAATCCCTAGAACCAGCAGCCCCAGCAGCAGGCTCAACACCAGGCTGAGATAGATGCAGGGCAGCAGCAGAGACCACAGCAACCTGGTCGGGTTTAATTATAATAAATATGAAGTGTATACAAGAAGTGCAAAAAAAAAAACGAAACAAAGGCTTATTATGTAATATGATTTATCTTTTCCATTTTTGTCACTCAAGGACCCCAATTACTTTCTAGACATACTAAAAAGTCAGGGTCCAGAGATCTTCCCAAACTTGTCTTGCATAAGAAAAATGCCAGAATAAATGTTTCAGGGTTCGTATGGGTCTTACTACAGAGAAGACCATTTATTTCAAATAAATATTTGTAGAAATGTTATAATTGAATTGTTGACAGGATAAGTACAACGTATAATTGTATGCAAAGTATGTATTAGGTTATACACAAGTGACAGTGTTAACGTTGTCATTCATTCATGCCACCGCATTCAAAATTATTTTAAACAGTCAAGGATTCACAGAGTTCCGCGTTTCCATTACATGACATTATACACGAAATTACAACACATGACATCGCAGTATTATAATGCCGAGGCGTCATAATCAGACACGTTGCAATGATTACACGTTCACATAAGGTCGGTACACAATGTTTAATCTAATTAAAATGTAGATGTTCTAGTACACGTTTGAAAACCTTTTAATACGTGTTTTAAGGAGAGGTTTTACCTGATTATATCGCAGGAACACATTGATAAGTGATGATTATGGTCATGATGATGATGACCGTGTCCTTCCATAGTGAAAACACAACAAGACCCCGGAAGTGATCGCGGATTGGCTCGGCCTTGTTGTTTACATTCGCGTCAACCAGCTGCGTTCGGTTATGGTCGGAGGTGGGAAGTCTGTGGGAAACGTTCGAGCTAACAAGTCGGAAAAACAAGGATGCTCACGCTTAACTTTGTTGCGCTGAGTATGTAATAACAACATTAACGTTAATCAATTGTATGGGTTCAACCAACTACTGTATTGGTATGCTGAGTGTTCTGAAAGCTGACTAAGTTCAATCAAAAATATGTCAAAAATGTGTTCATCAATCAATTAAAATCTTATAAAATGTATATATATTTTTTTTCACCGCAAACGATGTGTGTGGCCATGTTGAAATTACGTCAACTTACATTGAGGCTTGAACGGGGGATGGAGAAATCTTAGCCGAGTTTGCGACTAGGAACTCCGAGTAGACGCTCCGTTTTATTCGATTTTGCCTAGTAGGAGCCGGAATTTCCGACCTCCGAAATATAATGAACTCTATAATATAATGCAGCTCTCTAAATGGATCTGGCGTCAACTACACGTAAAATGTACTCACATCTATAGGAAAAAGTACATATCTAAATACTTTCCGGAAATTATATTATTATATTCAATTATTTTAAATTCATATTTTTACTTATGTAACCCCTCGTAAGTCTTTTTTCTGCCAAGTACCCCTTTCACCAACATAAAACATTTTGGGGAGGGAAAAAATAAATGTGGCTTTTCACATAGCTTCCTGGGACGATCTAAAAAAAAAAAAAAAAAAAGATATATATATATATATATATATATAGTTATTCTCGTCAACTATATCCATAGTTCAAACACTGGTATAAATCACTATAGATAACAGAGGTAAGAATATGGGGGAGTTACAAGTTGAAAAAAAGAATCCAAGTCCATGATATAATTAATTTAATAGTCCCTTTGAGACACACTAACAATCTAGTATGGGCCTTATTGACCTCTTGCAGCCATCTTTGTTCCATCTTGGTTTTGAATGCTTGCCTGGTGGGAGAACTGAATCCAGAATTCTGCATTCAGTTTCCCCACGTAGGTAGCATTTACAACCTAGATGGCTATTAGGTGAATAAGGCCGAAAGCAGTTAAAACAGGGGTTTCTATTTCTGTCAGTGTATTATAAACACAGGGCTTTGATGGCCCCTATGATGGGCTTCAGGGCCTGAAGCCACCAGGCCTCCTCACAGACCCCATGACGGCTCCCCTCAGACAGAAGGAGGGGGGAGGAGGGAGGAACCTTGGATCTAGTGAGAGAGAGAAAGATGGAGAGAGAGAGAGAGAGAGAGAGAGAGAGAGAGAGAGAGAGAGAGAGAGAGAGAGAGAG
>JAOPJO010000089.1:10842667-10855853 GCA_027123675.1 Molva macrophthalma
TGTGTGTGTGTGTGTGTGTGTGTGTGTGTGTGTGTGTGTGTGTGTGTGTGTGTGTGTGTGTGTGTGTGTGTCTGCATGTGCATGGGTGTGTGCGTGTGCTTGTCTATGTGTAGAACTCCCATGCCTACTACAGCATCCTGAACCAGGTGGCACCCAAAGGAGATGAAGAGTGCGTGCCAGCCATCCCCATCGATATGACAGGCCTCAGGGTAGGAGCACACACCTCCACATGCACACACCTCCCACATGTTTACCATTTAGTCATCAAGCAGATTATTTTATCCAAAGTGACTTACATAGACAGTATACAGAGACAGGTCATCAATAAGGTTAGGGCATCTTACTCTAGGATGCCTAAAGGTTGGCGGTAAACATTGGGGATGCAGGGAGGCGAGGTTAGGATAAAGGGCGGGGAAGAGGTACCTCACTGATTGATTAATTGGATACTTGTATTTGATACTTGATTATTTAGATAATTTGTTATTTAGTTAATTAATGTAAATATTTTGGTCAAAACATTAGATGAGCACCAGCACTAATTCAGTTTGCAGTGCGCCCTGGGTGATGTAGTTTAACAAATCAGCTGTAGTAGTGTCATGTTTGCAGTCCTCTGCTGAACCTGACCCTGGTGTTGACCTCTGACCCCTGCAGGAAAAGGATGACCTGAAGAGGGCAGAGTGTATGCTGGAGCAGTCCGACAGGCTGGGCTGTCGTCAGTTCGTCACTGCGACCGATGTCGTCCGTGGCAACCCCAAGCTGAACCTGGCCTACGTGGCCAACCTGTTCAACAAGTACCCCGCGCTGAAGAAACCAGAGAACCAGGACATCGACTGGAGCTCTATCGAAGGTCTGGAGCTCTTCACGCTCAACATAGATAGCATGTCACCTTAGTTTTACATTTAGATGCCATATCTCTCCATCTGATATGTGCTCTAAATGCTGTGAATGTATCTCCTGTTTCTACTGTTATTAAGATATTGATGCAGTCAATATCGTTGAGATGTATCCATTCTCTCCGCACCAGTCTAAACAGCTGTTGAGGTGTTGTGTTCTGGTGCCCCCTACTCAACTAGACACCCCTCTGCTTATAGTTTGGTTAAACTATAAGGTGGTTGGGGTTATATTCCTAGTCTGTCGTGTGAGAGGATTCTGAGACCCCCCGGTGTGTTTGTTCTGCAGGAGAGACAAGAGAGGAGCGGACCTTCAGGAACTGGATGAACTCCTTAGGGGTGAACCCTCGCGTCAACCATCTCTATGTGTAAGAAACCCTGGTCGTCACTGCTGGAAAGACCCTGCAGAGGCTGTCTCTAGCGGGATGCTAACTGTGTTGAGTCTAGATTAACACACTTTGTTGAGCTTTTCCATTGTTTGGAACTTTAGGAATTGTTGTGGAATTTAGAAAGCACTTTGACATGTGACAGCTACTGTAACTGTCAGCAAAAAAAACTTGCATTTCTGATTCCTATGGCTACTTGTCCAGTTGTAAACTAGATAGTAAACTACTTTTTAGTGGCTCCAATTTTGATTGCTTTGATTGTTCTCAGCCTCACTTGTAAGTATCTCAGACTAAACTTGTCTGCTGAATGGTTAAATGTAAATGTAACCACCTGCTTGTGTGTTGTGTTCTTTCAGGGACATCGACGATGCACTGGTCATCTTCCAGCTCTACGAGAAGATCAAGGTCCCGGTGGAGTGGGAGAGGGTCAACAAGCCACCGTACTCCAAGCTGGGAAGCAACATGAAGAAGGTAGTTACATGCTAATCCTAGGCTACATGCTAACCCTCATTCCAAGCTGGTCAACTACATGAAGAAGGGAGCTACATGCTAATGCTAGGCTACCGGCTTGCCGCACTCCAAGCTGGACAGCAACATGAAGGTTGGCTACATGCTAACCCTCACACTGAGCAGGACCATGAAGAAGGTTGGCCTCTGCTAATTCTAGGCTACATGCTAACCCTCCAAGCTGGACAGCAACATGAAGAAAGTTAGCTAAATGTTATTGCTAGGTTACATGCTAAGCCCAACCTCCTATCTTGTGTCCTTCAGCTAGAGAACTGTAACTATGCGGTGGAGTTGGGGAAGAAGGAGGCCAAGTTCTCCCTGGTGGGCATCGCTGGGCAGGACCTCCACTCTGGGAATCGAACCCTCACCCTGGCTCTCCTCTGGCAGCTCATGAGAAGGTAGCGCTTGCTGCAGATGCCTCCTTAATACTTAGTTAGAAGATGATGGCTCTATTTATAATTTTTCTGTTTAATATGAGTTCAGTCAGAGAACACATATACAGGACATGTATTTATGGCAGCTCACACACACATTCATCCATTCACAGTAACATCCACATATTCACCCGTTCACTAATTCAAAAATTCACATGTGCACACATATTAGCCCTCACATGCACACATTCACCCATTCACACATATCCGTCCAATTCAATGTCAGGATGGGATTGTACCAACCAGCTAGTGACACTTAGACCAGGAGGGATGGAGGATGAAGTGTGAAGATCTGGTCCTGATGCTGACCCTCTTCCTCCTCAGGTACACCCTGAACATCCTGGAGGATCTGGGAGACGGGCAGAAGGTGACCGACGACACCATCGTCTCCTGGGTCAACCAGACACTCTCACAGGCTGGCAAGCCCACCATCTCTAGCTTCAAGGTAGACCCCATATCCAGACACACAGACTGCTACATACTAACGCTAACACCCAGACACACCCACTGCTACATGCTAACCCTAGCATCCAGACACCAACTGCTATGTGCTAACGTGAACACCCAGACACATCCACTGCTACATGCTAACACTCAGATACACCCACTGCTCTATGCTAATGCTTACATCCAGACAAACCAACTGCTCCAGGCTAGCATAATGCCCAGACACACCCACTGCTATATTCTAACACCCAGGTCAACTAACAGGTGTGTGTGTGTGTGTGTGTAGGATGGCTCTATCAGCAGCAGTATGCCGGTGCTGAACCTGATCGATGCCATTCAGCCTGGGTCGATCCGATACGACCTCCTGAAGACGGATGATCTGACTGAAGAGGAGAAACTGAACAATGCCAAGTAGGTTATTGACCTTACCCCTCCTTCTTCTCTTTTACCTCCTGCATCTTCTTCTCCGTCACCTGGCTCTTCTCTCTCTCCTTCCCCTCCTTTATTTCCTTCTCCTTTACTACCTCCTCCTCCCTTTTCTTCTCTTCCTCCTCCCTCTCAGCCTCCTACTGTGTATTTATATGTTAGTGATTGCAGGACCTTGTTTGTAACAGTGACTACTGTCAGTGTTAGGTTCCTTTCTATTTTATATCTCAGAACAGGTAAAGAAATAGGTTAAAGAGAACAAGCTAGCCTGATGTATTCTGGGGTCTAAGGGGTGAAAAAGTGCTCTGCCAAGAGCAAGACTCATTCATTTCAACAGTGCACTATGCCACTAAACCCCTACGTGGCAGCAAACACTATCTGTTCCCTAGTGTGTAGTTACTTTTTAATGATGTCTCTACAACCCACAGGTAGTAACGCTACCGCTGTCATTTCTTGTTGCTACTCTGCTGTTGCTAGGTACGCTATCTCCATGGCGAGGAAGATCGGTGCACGGGTGTACGCATTACCTGAGGACCTAGTGGAGGTCAAGCCCAAGATGGTGATGACTGTGTTCGCCTGTCTGATGGCACGCGGCATGAAGAGGATGTGAGGTCATCATTTGACCAGCCTTGCCTGCGACTGTTATAATACACATCATATATAATATATATATATATATATATATATTCAAACATATATATTATACTATATATTATATATATATATATATATATCATTTCATTATGATATAAAATTATATGAGAGCCAGCCTAGGCTCAAAATGTGAAATATGGGAACATATCTGCCGAGATCCACATTAGCATCAACAATATTATTTTTTAACTCGTACCAAAGAATTCTAGTCAAAGTTGGAGATTGTTATCAATGTAGCTGATTTTGTGATGTACAAAAAGGGTCTAGTCGTCATTCATTCTTCACTTGTGAAGTAAGTTCAGTATGGATTATGCTGAACAATGCTACCTCTGGACAGGTAGTGAGATTCCATCCTCATCTGATCCACCTCACATACATTTTCAGGGATTTGTGAGAGTTTTTGATTATTGACTCAATGTACTTCCAATCAGTATTGTGCCAAAATATGTACTGGGAATAAATAGATTGTATTCAAAAGTTACATCCTGATGGTTTTTGTGTGTGAAGGATTTACAGTAAGTAAATAGCCTCCTGGGATACAAATTACAGGTTTGATTCGGTCTCCGAACACAAAAACGAAACTGTAGAAATATGCACCATGTCACCTGCTCAAGATGCGTATGTTTGAATTAATGAGTGTGCTGCCCCCCACAGGTGTAGTATAGAACTACACCCAGGAGGGCTGAGAATGCAATACATAACTGTCTTTACTACATATACATCTAGATTATATTACATTGTCATGTATTTGTCTCTTTGTGTTGATACATTACTATACATGTACATTTTCCATAAATTGAATACATGACTATATACACATATCTTATGTGTCTATAATGAATCCAGTCAGAATCAGACAGCACCTCCACTGTTTAATGAAACACAGTTCAGTCTCCTTATAACACCAAACTAAAGTTAGCTCCCGCGTTAAGAAAATAAAAGGTCCACACAGCGTTCCATGGGTCTCCCGGAGAGGAGAGGAGTAGAAAAGGAGCGTCAGGGAGCAGAGTGTCAGTATGTACATTAGAGTCTGTACGGGGGGCCGTGCTCTAGCGGACCACTATTTGGCAGCTGGGGTGGGTGAGGGGTGAGGGTGAGGGGTATAGCAGGGGGTGCAGGCGGGAGACACAGGAGCGTTATTTGGCGGGCTTGACGTCTGCAGGGGTGTCTCCGGTGTCCAGGGTCTTGAGGAGGCGGAAGAGGCCGGCCGCCTCACGGATGCGGCTGAACTCGATGCAGAAGGCCTGGACCTCGATGAAAAGATCCTGGACGTTGATGATCTTGTTCCTGATCAGTGACTGGAGGAACACACACACCAAACGCACCAGGCGGTTCTGGAGGGCAGAGAAAATGGAGACATTACACACAAACCCACAGGAGGACAGAGGACGTTACACATATATTATAGAGCACAAGCACACACATTATACACCACACACTTTGCTTATTTCATGGCCATTAAAGAGCCAGTGAGCCCACTGTTTCAGATGGCGTTTTGGGCTGAGAGTTTTAGGAAAGAGGGGCGTGTTATCCCCAAGGTTACGACCCACGCCAACTTTGATACTTTTTTAGTACCGTCGTTGTGTAACTGTTATGAGCGTTATAATAAGCAATGTTGTATATGAAATCCGCCACACACCGTAGCGTTGTACTATAGGTGTCCGGGAAGCCTAAACCTCACTCGGACGCGGACATTAAATAAATCGCTGGTCAGACGGAGCTTCACCATCCACACACACACCGTAGCGTTATACTATATGTGTCCGGGAAGCCTTAACCGTGGACGCGTTTATTAAATAAATCGCTGCATCCACACACACACCATAGTGGTATAAAATAAGTGTTTGAAAAGCCCAACTTTCTCGTGGACACCGCAGTCAACCGCTGCCCAGACAGAGCTCCACACGTCCACACAAACCGCGCTGCTGGTGCCCCTTGGTCGTGACGTCAGACTACCTTGGAAAAGGTAGTCTGACTTCACGAAAAGAACGCTATCTGCGTTCGCAGCAGAGTGGAATGTTCACGTAGTGTTTTGGGGAGATTTTACCCCTTTTTTCTCTAAATTGGGGACTTATTTCAGTAACAGTGATAAAATGGCATAGATTACTATGTTTATGATCATATAAGACAAATGACCATGTTTAAAACAAAAAAAAAAGGCTCTTTAAAGCATGGAATTGGTTCAGTATTTTGGCAGCCTAGCTAGACCGCTACAGCAAAAAGCCAACAAACTCAAAACTGAACCAATCTAGAATCATGCTAGACAATCTGTGGACAGGCCCTTGGGTCCAAAATAGTGAACCTATCCTTTAATGACGTCTACCGTTTTTCTCATAAGACAAATAAAGTCTAAACTTCAACAGCGTAGAGAGCAGACATGAGTGTGTTCTTCCGACCTGCATGTACTTGTCTTTGATCTGCTCACAGGTGGAGATGCAGTTGGATATGTAGAGGTGGAT
Organism: Molva macrophthalma; assembly: GCA_027123675.1. Classification (NCBI taxonomy): domain Eukaryota; kingdom Metazoa; phylum Chordata; class Actinopteri; order Gadiformes; family Lotidae; genus Molva; species Molva macrophthalma. The sequence continues at coordinate 10,848,871 of JAOPJO010000089.1, forward strand.
GAACTCTGGAGGTAGATCTACAGCTGTCGTCAACCTGAAAACACACACAAATATTTACTCTTCTGGTAAAAAAAAAGACGTGTGTATAGGTCTGTACACAGTGTGTGGTGGTCAGATGGTGTGTATATAGCCTACCTGTTGACCACCTCCATGGAGTGCAGGGACATGTCCATGTTTACGAGGACAGAGAAGTACTCTGTGATCTGGCTGCTCTGCATCAGCTTCAGCAACATCTCTATGGCAACCAGTGGGTTGTTCTCCACCAGGTCTGGCAGCTTGGCTGGAGACAGGCCAATGTGGTAGACAAGCTTAGGGTCCCTCTCCAGGTCTCCCAGGAGCTGCAGATAGACCGGAAGAGAGAGACAAAGTGTAAGTGGAAAGTGCTTACCAAGGTAAACAACACAACAGGAACAAGAAATTAGTAAAAAAAAAAAACACATTGGATACATTGGAGAAGCAGACTGAAGCAACAATGATGACACATTACTTGATGAGAAGAGAGCTAAACCAAAAAGTTATGTTTTAAGACAGTGGTGTCAAACTCAATCACAGGCAGGGCCAAAAATAAAAACTGGGTCCAAGTCGCGGGCCAAACGGAGTCAATATTTATTGAAAATAAGAATTTTCAATAAATGTTTTTTCAGATGTATTATAACAAATTAGGTTAACTTAACTTCTCCAAAGCCACTTTAGAGAATTCAGAAAAAGCCAAGCTTCCAGATTGAACAATGTAATTGCAAATAAAATACAGCAGTGGCATTATTTTCAGGAGTTTTCCACTGAGTCATTTCTAATGAAAATGTTTTTGGTAGAAACAATATCTTATTTTATTTTTGATAGTCAGTTGAAAATGTGCAAATATTTTAGACATATAACTATTCCTCTTATGTAACAATTCCTTCCTATTACAGGAGTAAATAAAGCCAGATACTTGGCATCTTTTCTTAGCTGCAAGTTCATCAATGTCTGGAGTCAGGCTCTGAGCTATGGCAATTCTCAGGATGGAGTGAGGGGTCCGTCACTGCGACGACTCCTGTATGATGTTTTGTTCATCTTCATCACAGAGAAAAGTTGCTCACACAGGTATGTGCTACCAAACTTGCAGAGCATTTGAGCAGCTTGTAGGCGGAGTTGCGGCATCGTTTCAGGGATGAAATGTGGGAACTGTGCAGCGCCCACAGCGTCATACTTCGCCTTAAGTGTGTCACTACATTGGAGGTCGAGTAGCTCCATTTGGATGTTCATAGGTGCCTTTTCCACGTCAACCGCAAACGGATTACTGAGAAGTTCAAACTTAGATTTCTGAGCTTCAAAGTCGGCAAATCGCCGCGTGAACTCGGTACTAAGTATGCCCAGGTTTTCAGCAAAATGTGCACTTGAAAAAATAGCGGCAGAAACCTTGTGCGTCAGCGACAGGCAGCACGGAAATTGACCCAAGTTCCCTTGCAACATCTGCGTCTCCCACAGAAGCAGCTTGGCTTTAAAAGCTCTCACTGCAGCATGCATGTCTGTGATCACAAGCTGGAGGTTTTAGCGCATTGAGATGGTTTGTTATGTCACACAGAAATGCCAGCTCACACAGACACTTTTCATCATGGAGCTCTGTGGTGTCTTTCCCTTTGCTTTCCATAAACTGACATATCTTCATGCAACTCGAAATATCTGTTGAGCACTTTCCCTCGACTTAGCCAGCGTACGCCACCATTTTTAGAATCAATCTCCTCCAGAAAAGCCTTAAACTGGTGGTGGTTTAAACCTTTGGCTCTTATAAAGTTAACAGTCTGTGTCACAATGCTCATTACATGTTCCATTTTTAGCGCTTTGCCACACAATGCTTCATGGTGTATAAGGCAGTGGTAAACTGTCAGCTCACCTGCGCAATTTTCCTCCCGCATCTTATCCCGCATTCTGCCCACTAATCCACTTTTTATACCGCACATTGCAGGTGCTCCATCTGTTGTCAGTCCTACCAGTTTGTCCCAAGGCAGCTTCATTTCATTTACACAATTAGATACTTCTTCAAATATGTATTTTCCCGTGGTTGTGCTGTTCATTGATTTAATTCCCAAAAGTTCCTCTGTGATGCATAAGTCAGAGGCCACTCCACGGATGAAGATTGACAGCTGGGCAGTATCTGTTGTGTCGCTGCTCTCATCCACAGCAAGGGAATATGCAATGATGTCTTTTCCTTTTTCCATCAGCTGATTATGTAAATTGGTAGCAAGCTCACATGTCTGGTCAGCAACGGTGTTTCTGGTAAGGCTTATATTAGAAAATGCTTGCTTTTTGTCAGGACACATGACTTTGCACACTTTAATCATGCATCGCTTCACAAACTCTCCCTCTGTAAATGGCCGGGCCGATTTAGCTATTTCTTCTGCCACAATAAAACTAGCTTTAATGGCAGCCTCACTTTGAGATTTTGCTTTTATGAGCATAGCCTACTGTGACACCAGACTTTTTTTTAACTCTTCTACCTTGGAGCCTGGAGCTACCTGGAGCTTCTGCTGTGTGTCCAGCTTCTTGTACCTGTCCCCATGTTTCGTTTCATATTTATATTCTATGTTGTATTCTTTAATTACGGCCACAACAGCTCCGCACACAAGACAAACAGGTTTACCCCTTGTGTTACTGAACAGATACTCTGCCTCCCATCTGTCTTGAAAGCCCCTGTTTCAAAGTCCACCTTTCGTTTGGCCATTTTCGATAATACAAGAGTTAGCTTAAAGTTGACCCGAAGTGACAAGATGAGACTGATAAGTTTGTCAATAAAAGGGGCTTGCCGCTGTGGATTTAAGTCTCAACCAATAGCTGGCGCTTTGGCGCCAGCTATTGCAAGGCAGTCTGGGATTTGTAGTATTAGTGCTATGTGTGCTATATACCGGCGGGCCAATTATAATAGACATAAAATATTATCTTGCGGGCCGGATACATTTGTAGAGCGGGCTGGATGTGGCCCACGGGCCTTGAGTTTGACATGTCGGTTTTAAGATGTTGAACGATAGAGTACAATGCCCTTAGTTCATCTGACGGACGGTTCAAGAGGCGAGGAGCATAGATGCTAAACGCTGCCTCCCTGTGTGGTGTGTGCAGTTGGTAGGGGGAGTGGAGGCCTGACCTGGGACTGCTGGGGGGCCGACAGGGGGCTCTTGAAGGCCTTGGACATGAGGCGCTTGACCTCCACCCCGGTGCTATTCTTCACACACATGGAGCGGTCCCACTGGACCCCGTGCTGCGGCTCGCTGGGGTTCAGCCACGCAAACTCATCCTCACACACATGGAGAGGGGGGGAGGGACGGATGAACTCTGGGCGGAAATGACCTGAGGGAAAGAGATGGGGGCGGGATAGGGAAAAATGGGGGAGAGATGGAGGTTAGAGGATATAGTATGGGAGGAAAGGGAGAATGGGAGGGAGAAGGGGGAAGAAAGGATGGGAGAGAGAGAGAGAGAGAGGGAGGGGGTAGGGGGACGAGTGATACAGGAGAGAATTAAATCGTTAGTTGAAGTCTCATTGAGGACTAGCTACAGTGTGCTGAAATGGTTTCTCTGTTTTAAAACCTAAGAAGGAAAGATGGTAAAACATACTTTCTAGGGCGGGGCGGGGCCCAGTGACCAGCGACTCTGTGATCTGGTTGGCCACTGAGCTGTCGAAGCCAGAGTTAGACGAATCAGGGTCGGGGTCATTGAGGATACTGGGGAAGCTGGCCTTGCTCTGGGTGGGCAGCTCTGACTGACGCTCTGCAGACCATACAACACATTAAGAAAGCAGGTTAAAACACAGCAAAGATATAAAGAGCCTCTCTCAGCATGTGTATACACAGCACTGGTCACGGTCTACTGTTTAGACTACATTGTTCAGGTACATTCAGAAATTAAATTCCATGAGATATCTATAGGCTGACTTCTCTGATGTCATGTGTTAGCTACCTGCTAGGGCTAGCTGTAGGCCACTGATGTCAATGGACTGGGGCATGTTGGCCACGTCCATGCAGGACACGTGTCTGGGGGTCTTCTTGAAGAGCTCGCGCGGAGGAGCCAGCATCAGCTGGGACAGGAAAAACTTCTCTGGGTGGGTGATGGGAGGCAGGAAGCCTGCAGTGGACAGAACCCATTGTTAGATTCACATGAAGTTATCTTAACATGTTGTTTGCCTTACATACTGTTAGCCCTACATATAGATAGCTTTAAATAAGGTTAGATGAAAGAGTCATCTTCAAATAAACTGTTTAAGAAGCGGCACCTTTAAGTGAATGTTGACTGCAGCAGTCGTAAAATCAGACCTCATCAAAACCTTGAAATTTGAATCAACAAAGTTTACACAAAGTTGGGGGGGCGGATAGTAGTGAAGTTGGTGATGTGACACTTGTGTGTCACATCATATTGTATATTATTTTCTACCGTCTCTCTTTAATCATCATCTTTCATTGTATTTGCCCTGATAAATTGTTACTCATTTGCACAGTTGAGTTAAATCAAAGCATTTATTCAATAAATGAATACATGCGCACACACACACACGGAAACCGATCCCCCTTCTCACACACACCCACCAGTGACCAGACAGACCCACACACAGACACACACCCTGCCCGTGACCCCTACCTGAAAGAACTCTCTCCTGTTCGTCGCCCACTGGTGACGGGTTGAGCAGGTGGGCGAACACGGCGGCGAAAGGGTTTGCGGCCAGCGGCTCGGTGCGGTACATCTCCCATAGCAGGTACAGGGCCGTGAGCCGCTGCGGCGAGCTGGGGAGTAGGTCGGGCTGCTGGAGCAGCATCACCAGCACCGAGCCCACTCGGAAGTGCTCTGCCTTGCCGAAGTAGTGGTGGAAGGCCGCGGAGAGGCTCTCGAAGGTGTTGGTGCAAGCCTCCTCCGAGATAATGCTCAGAAGGTTGGAGAGGTCCTTAGGTGCCAGTGTCATCTTCTTCACAACTTTGTGACTTTTCGAGTTTTTAAAATGATCTATAGTGCTGCCCCGCTGTAACGTACCGGTTTAAAACGCGTATGACCACATAACTTAGTTGAATGTACTAATTCATGTTTAAGGTGCGTTTAAGCGGACTGTAAAGTAAACACGACATGATACGTTAGCCTGCGTTAGCTTAGCCTAGCCTAGCTAACTGCAGGTTGCATGCCAAACCATTGTAAAACATTTTAATAATATCACGTGCTAACCACTAAGATCTGACCGTGTGGGCTCCAACTTGTCATGAAAGCATTAAGAGAAATACGTCGGAATAAATACGTGGTGGGGATGTATTTTTGATGATAAAGGATCCCTCGGTTTGAACTTCATTCACAACATTAGCTAGCATTTACACACCAGCGGCATCCTGGTATATGGAGTCATGTCGGGTTACAAACAGATGCATTGTGGGATTTGAAGTCGTTTGCTCCGAATCGCCCATGAATCGCATTCATATCCTATTCAAACGGGGTCGTTATATTTCTTTTAAAATAATAAATTGAATGATAATAGTTTACAGTTATGCTGTGAGCATCACAATAATGTTAAATTGACCCGGATATTAAAATTGAAATGTCTGACTTCGCCTTCCCATGAACCCTTGCAGCTTCCTTTCCGACTGTTCCTGGACAGAGTAAGTATAATGTTGAAATGTTTCATTCAGTCTATCAACGTTCATCCTCCCCCTGCTTCATAATAGCTCAACAATAATGGAAACCGTTTGCATCTAGACCCACACACTTTCACTGTCGATGCATTATTAGCGGTCAAAAAACATCGGTTGGTTAATAAAGGCCATATAAAGGAAAGCGATTGCTGGGGCTACATTTGCCGGTCCAACGCCGATACTACCAACAGATTAAATGTCACCGTTAACGTTAAAACATGATTAGGTGAAACCGGATAATTGCTGGCATTTCATTGCATGTACACCAACCCCTCCATTATGTATGTGTTTAGCTGTCGTGGAAAAATAGCTGTTAAATTGTCACCCCGAATGCACTTCTGCACCTCTAGTAGCCCACCAGCAGGTAGCGAAAGTGTGCCACGGCCAAACTGTCAACATTGGGCCTCTTCTCCATTTAATGTGTGTGTGTGAAAGTCATGTTGATAGCAATGGTCCTGGTGAACCATTAGTGGTTTAAATTACAATTTCCTTTGGGATAAATAAAAAAGTGTGAAATTGCTTTTCCAGATGGCACCCAACAAGAAGGGAGGAGAGAAGAAGAAGGGGCGGTCGGCCATCAATGAGGTGGTCACCAGGGAATACACCATCAACATCCACAAGCGGATACACGGCATGTGAGTGCTGGGTCACCCCGTCCATCTGCCGGTGGTGTAGGCAAACTACTAGTGTCAGGTGATGGTTTAGTGTGTGTACCTGTGTGTGTAACAGGTGTTGAAGGGAAATCGGTGAGCCTTCATCAATATTGTATCAAATCTTCTGCTAATGTTGTGGTATGGGGGTTTTATGGTACCTTATTACGAAATTATCTCATTCAGTTCAGTGAATTGTAAGTGCTTGCTTATGTTTTGGAATCAGAAATTGCTTAGGTTATACTGGTTTTGTTTTGTGCAAGGCTTTATTAAGTAATGTGTAAAGCTGTTTCAATGGAGCTATACTGTATTTATACTAAGAGCTGTACTGTATTTATTGTGGATTTTTACTAGATTGAACCTGTGCTCGTCCAGTGCATATTAAACCTTGATCAATTTGACCATTTACCCAGTCATGTTTTTACCAATATCAGCTATCAGTCGTCTATATTGGTTGAGTTGACAGTACTATGTATATTGTGCAGTAGTATTGCGTATGTAATATTGTGGGGCTGACAGTTGCTCCGTGTGTTTCCAGTGGGTTTAAGGAGATGACGGTAGTGTTGTATTCAGGGTCTGACTGTCTGTCTGTTTTTCCAGTTCGTTTAAGAAGAGGGCCCCCCCGTTTTTCTCCATCTTTCAACCCTTGTTCCTGTCTTTCCTCGCGGTCGTGTCCATAAAGCCACGACAAGGCGCGTTC
>JAOPJO010000089.1:10855953-10869926 GCA_027123675.1 Molva macrophthalma
CACACACACACACACACACACACACACACACACACACACACACACACACACACACACACACACACACACATTTCCACTATCACTGGATATCTCCTGTCTTGCCTCGACCCCATTCCTACCTAATTCTCTTGTTCTGCTGTGTTCTTGTCATTTTCTTTGTTTTTTTCACCCTACTTTCAATTTCTCGCTTTCCTTCTGTCTCCTTGTCTGTTTTTTTTGTTCTTCCATTTTGTATTTTTCTCTCTTACTTCTTATTATTTTGTTCCCTTGCCAAGTTAGTGGAGCGCTGTGAATATACATTTGTAAAAGGAAGTGAGGGAAAACATATTCCTACTTTAATGTCTTTAAGAACATTTATTTCAATGTAGCTGGCAGAAAATTCTGGTTTCCTTTTGGGTGTATTATTTATTATTTTGTTCTCTATCACACGCTCACACATTTCTTGTTTCCTGTTCTGTTAATGAGAAGAGCCAACATTGTGTCATTCCATTGTAATGTTCTTCTCCCTTTAATGTATTTGCCAGCGTCTGCTCTGTCAAATCTCTCAGTGCTAGAATATTTCACATTACCCAGAGTGTTTCAGGGAATATCCCCTTTACCTGTAGGACTAAGTCTCAATCCTAAATCATATTTGTCCCTCCTAGCCGCCCTCCGTCAGCATTTAGCTGCTGTCAGGTGCTTTATTAGTTCATTGGTGAATCTTGGCTTAAAAGCTGTCAAAATTAAAGAAATTATTTTAAAAGTGTCAACAATTGTGTAAACTTTCTTATATCAAAACGTGCAAAAGAAGATAACTATTAATTAAGGATCGTAATTAACAATCATACACTCAGATACATATTTCTTGTGGTTTTATTTAGTCATTTACGGGTTTTGGGCACTGATTTTATTATTTTTATATATCTGTTTAATCTTGTTGGTGGAGTAATCCCACAGTAACTTATTTGCTATCGTGACTGGCCCTGGCAAAGAACCATATTGATTATCTCTGCAGAACTCAGCTGAACTCTTTTTTACTTTTAAGTGTCTTAACTTTCTCTCTCTTTCCTCTTACTCTTTTAGTTGAGTGTTAGTTTTTTTTGTTGAGTTTAGTTTAAGGTTTTTTTTTTGTTCTGAAAGAGAGCTCAAAGGTGATTCATCATTGTGTGCACGGCTGGGTGAACTTGTGTTGCTGTATTGGTGAATCGGTCTATTGGACTAACCAAGGAATGGGGAAATAATGGGTCAATAAGCATACATTAAGGGGGGTTGACTGGAATACATAGTGATTACGAAGAAGGAAAAACACCCACTCCTTTTCTATGTAACAATATATATATATGCAACAATTCTCACACGTGTATGTTTTTATCTGTGGTAAGTTTTTCTCCTGTGTATTTCACCTCTTGCTCTTGAAGTGCAGTTGTCAGAGTTATACAAAGATGTGTTGCTCTTTGTTTTCTAAGGAGGCTGTAAACATAATGGGAACCCTTCACACTAAGCTGTACGGCTAGGGATGCATACATATGAGAGACGTTCATTTACAAGAACAACTGTTTCATTTTAATCATTTGTTAAGCTTGATTAAAACACATTATAATGATCAGTGCATCAACTGGAAGATCACCCTGTCACACATCAAGAAAATCAGAATTAACCTTCCAAGTAATGCTACCCCAGTCCAATTTGCTAGTCTTTGACTATTGGACATTTTCTGCCGGTGGGAAGATCACGGTATTGGGGATTATATTGTGCGACTGCTGCTTCATTGATTGAGGCTATGTTGATTCAAATGGCTCATTTGTGAGCTACAGCCAGGGTTCAAGAGAAGGAGGTGGGTATCAATTAGGCAGGCATGGCTGCTGATCCCATTGACGGATATGCAAACAGAGGGGATTGATTCCTCCTTTATGCTGCGCCGTAGCCTTTTCTTCTCAAAGCCCCCGCAAAATGGACGGTACCAGCCCCCCCCATTACTCACATCAAAGCAGCGCAGTGTGGCGGTGCTATGGGGGGGTTACACACAGTGGACACGTTTTTTGGCTCCTATATTATTTCCACTCTTATTTCTGATTGTGTGTTATGTATTTATTTCATATTTTTTGAGAAGATATAAGGGAGCATATTGGGAAGGGTAGCAAGTCAACCAAACTCAAAAGAACACTTTGACGTCTGAAGGATGAGAGTAAAACAAAACAACGACCATGCTGACACAAGTAAGAAATGGCTCACTCTCTTTAAACGCATTGCTCTTAGTTGAGCTGTGACCAGGAGCAGCACCTCCTACTCCTCCTCCTCCTCCTCCTTCTCCTCCTCCTCCTCCCGCGGGGGGGATGCTAACATGCAGCACCACACTGGGTCTCCCACTTCCCCTCAGCCCAGACAACTTTTCTTAAATGCGTAATGAGGCCTCTCACAGAGTTTCACATGCTTAACTGTGTTAGCTGGGAAGTGTTATACTTCCTGGGCTCAAGCAGTGTTTTCACCACAATGCCGTTCGTTATTTTTGAAATAACAAGGCTAAAAAGTATGAAGAAAAAAAAAACAACAACACAAAACAAACAAACAGCCGAAACACGAATAAAAGCCCAAGAAAGTGTCCACATTTACAACACTAGCAGCTACAGCCTTCACTCTTAACACCAGGATACAAATAAAACGAATAAAATGCACAAGCGTAATAAAACACCCATCCAGCCAAGAATATTCATTATCCACATCCATACATTTACTTTGTATTCAAATGTTGAGATCCGTAGGTGGTGGGCCACCACTGCCCACGCTTTTAATTTGCACATCCAGTGCCGGGGTGCTGGCCAGCTCCCCTTTGAGATGTGCCAGGCTTATGCAACCACGCCCACCCAGTGCAATTACTCCCCTCAGGCTGCCGCTGTAATGAGGAGTGTGGCATCGGGGCTGGTAAAAGAAAGGAATTAATGTTTGCATAAATAAATAAAAAGCATTTTGCATACTCTGCTAAGTCATTGGCTACGCTCCTCCTCCTCCCCTCCTCCTCTTTGTCGTACCTCCTTATGTGTGCTAGCGAAGTCGAGCTCCAATTTTTTTCAGTAACAGTTGGCTCTTGCTCGGGAACACCGCCTTCTGATGCACGCATGCGCACACACACACACACACACACACACACACACACACACACACACAAAACGGCATAAATATACATAATCATCACCACACGAAACATACTCCCAATTCCAGTGACAAAATGTTCTTTGAAAACATACTCGTACTCCTCAGATGGTTTGCTGTCCTGCTAAAACACAATTGCATTGCAGTATTTACAGTTTAATGAAGTTAGGACGCATCAAATCTTGTGAGAGCAGGATTTCTTTGACTGTTTATGCAGCTTTGCATCTCAAAAAACCTAATTTAGATGAGCTTGTAATAGTCATGAATTTGAGGCATGCAGCTCTTTGAATGGCCCTATCATTAACCCTAGAGGGAACTAAATGACTGCCATCTGTTTGTGTATAGGTAGTTTAACTCTCACCACAGGGAAATTATGGAGGTCCAAACACCAATTCTCAGTTGATCTCTAGGGAACCGTTCATTGTACTTCTAGTAATGAGCAACAGAGACCCGTGGCCACATGGTGCACAGGTCTGATGTTATCAAACTGGTTATTGACTGTACTGTTCATTCACACAATGATCAAATTAGTCTGAAGTGATAAGGCCACCCGCCGACTTGTCGGGAATTTCAGCCACAGTAGAGAAGCATGTTCATGGGCATGACACAAGAGCTCAGCCCCCTACCCAGCTGCCAGCACGCTCTGTGATCTGCACATCAGCTGTAGTGGAGTCTCTGCATGGTGGTGTTAGTGATGCTGTACGCCTCAGCATAACCTTTATATGGCGAGTCAGGAGGACCTTAGAGTATCTCAGGCTTAAAGATTGTATGTTATTTCTAATCAGAGTGAGAGCCCCATTTAAAATAAGTGTTTTTGGAATACAGTGTTTTTCTACTAAAATGCTGTTTAGTGCATGCATATCGCTATAGGCAGACTGTTACTGTAAGGAACTCGCAGTGTTTTCTTTAGATCCATTTGATTAAGGAGCAGGTAGGGGTTAGTTAGGGCATCCTGCTCAAGGATGCCTACGGGTAGACCTCCAACCTTTGGGCTGGGAGTCATACACCCTCACCCTACACTATCAAGTTGGATGTTTTCAAATTATCTTGATGATAAAAAATTTCCAGATGAACTTATTGAATTTATGGTAAAAGCACAAGTTGTGCTCAATTGGTTATTGGAAAAATGATTTTCGTGGGTATAGATATGAGGGAAATTTGACCTTTTTTAATGGATATTATCTTTGTAACCATACAGGAATGTTCCATACCGCCTCCGCGTGCGTCTGTCCAGGAAGCGTAACGAAGACGAGGACTCTGCCAACAAGTTGTACACCCTTGTCACATATGTCCCCGTCACCACCTGCAAAGGTCAGCCACAGGTTCTTATGCTTTCTTTGGCGCTCTCTTATTCGACTGACGTTTAACACCTCTCCCTCTCTCTCTCCCTCTCTCCTCCAGGTCTGCAGACAGTCAACGTCGATGAGAACTAGTTTCCTTTTGGGGAAATAAAATGTGTAAATTGCGAATCCTGTGTGCTTCTCTTCTTGTCTGTTTACCTGATTTATTTATTATACGATTCAGTAAGCAGTTATAGTGGAAATATGTAGTCTGGCAGGAAAGATTGATACTTGATTATTGCAATTGTTGCTGATCAATAAAGGTAAGACCAGAAATATGCCTAAGCTCATTCGGTTTGAAGCTTCTAGGCCGCTTACATTTTTATAATGCTAAAATATGGATTTATTTTAGTTTAAAGGAAAACATTTGTTGTTCGGTGTTGATAAAGGGGTACCTCACCAGTTACGTTGTGGCTGTGGGATTAGAGACTAAAGTGTTTGTGCAAAAAAATGATCTAGTGGTTCTGTAGCAGTTAGGGTAAGTCATCATCTTATTTTACAGTAGCATACCTGCACGCATTGTGTCCAAACTATGCAATGCTTGGTCAAAGAGCGCAGTTACGAGTTGAAAACATGAATAAATTGGCTTTTCATTTAAGATGACTTTTTTCAATATTTGTATTTTATTCATTGACAATCGCACCATAATCTATACTACCTGTTTACGAGACAAAACAGATGAAATTGTCCCCTCCCTCTTTCCTTTCCCTGCCTTCGGTCAGCGTCATAGAATGTGGTTTTTGACCTGACCTGAACTCTACATCCACTCAGTTTGACCAATCAGAAGCCGGTCCGTCTGCAGGTACAGAACCACGTAGGTTATCTCAGGTGCGTTAGCTTACGGAGTAGCGATCTTCCTAAAATGTAGTGAAAAACATTAAAATGAACACGTTAACATCTTACGAGTCCAGGGGGAGAGAAAATGAATTAGCGGTTGGAAGCATTATGATGAAGAGGAAGGGCTGATGTTCTGCACCCAAACTTGGCTGACAAGTAAATAGCTCGTTCGATAACTTGAGCATTAGCTGTTTAATTGACTACGAACCAAAAAGACGTTACCGTTAACTGGGGGACGATCCAGCACTGCAAATATTAGACCGACTTTGCATATTTGGCTGAAATTCCACTTGTAAAATCGAAAATTGCAGCAATCATGATGTGATTGTCAAGGTTGCTAGTTTCATTCTTTATTCCAGCTAACCTTAAAGGGACGACCCTTGGGAGTCGATGTCGTGCTGAAGAAGCAGCGCAAGAGGAACTAGACGAGTTAATCTCTCCCTCTCTCACATGCACATCTGAGTCCAGTTTAGGCTGAATAAACAGGTTAGGATTTTCCCGTACACAACCATGAATTCAACAGAAGTTAGGTCAGTTGAAGAAGTGACAGGTGCTCTAAATCCAACCATTTCAACCGTTGTAATTATTGTTGTCCAGGTGGATGTAACTCTGAATCTGAGGACAGGGCCCACAGTGAGGTTAAGGGCCACAGTGAGGAAAGCATCCTGAGTGAGTGGAGGGCCCACAGTGAGGAAAGGGGCCTCAGTGCTACTTTGCAACTTCCTTCTCGCTTCTTTCTTTCTTTGGCCTCCTTCCTGTAGCACTTCCTCCCAGGGACCTCAGTGAGGAGAGCAGACTAAGTGAGGAGTGGGATCACAGTGAGGAGTGGGGTCACAGAGAGCAGTGGGGTCACAGTGAGGAGAGGGGCCTCAGTTTGGAGAGCTGCTACAGCAAGGGAGGGCTTAGTTTGAGGAGAGGAGACACAGTGAGGAACGGGCCCACAGTGAGGAGAGCAGCCTCAGTGAGGAGAAGGGTCACAGCAAGGGTAAGGGCCACAGTGAGGACAGCAGCTTCAGTGAGGAAAGGGGCCTCAGTGAGAAGAGGGGCCACAGTAAGGAGAGCAGCCACAGAGGAGGGGCCACAGTGAGGTGAGGGGCCTAATGCTGCTTCGCTGCTTCCTTCTCTATCCTTTCCTTCTTTGGCCTCCTTTTCATATCTCCTTGTCCCAGGGGCATCCGTGGGTGGAGGGCCCACAGGGAGGAAAGCAGCCTCAGTGCTACTTTGCAACTTCCTTGTCGCCCCTTTTTTTCTTTGGCCTCCTTCACATATCTCTTCTTCCCAGGGACCTCGGTGAGGAGAGCAGAATCAGTGAGGAGAGGGGCCACAGCGAGGGTAAGGGCCACAGTGAGGACAGCAGCCTCAGTGAGGAGAGGGGCCACAGCGAGGGTAAGGGCACCAGTGAGGAGAGCAGCCTCAGTGAGGAAAGGGGCTTCAGTAGGGAGGGGCCTCTTCCTTTTCTATCCTTTCTTTCTTTGGCCTCCTTTTCATATCTCCTCCTGAGGAGATATGAATCTCCTCATATCCCCATAACCTCACAGTGAGGACTGGGGCCACAGAAAGGAGAGGGGGCTCATGTTGCTTCACCTCTTCCTTCCTATTTTCTGTTAAGTAAAGAAAATGCAGGTGGCAGCGGGCGTTGTTTACAACTTGTGGTGTACCGTCTTTTTTTTAAGATAGGCTGGTTTTTATATATATATAGGGCCGCCTTATGGCTTGTTACTGTAATTGTTGAGAATGAGGAAATGTCATATTTTGTCATGATAGACATTTGAACCAGAGAGATGGAGAGAGTGACCTTTTTTCTCTGCTGTGACAGCTTCTCCTCTTAGCGCCTGTTTTATTCCTTGTGTTGCTTCAGCACCTCAACATTCATTCTCACTATTTACTTAAATTCCATTATGGCACTCCTAACCATCCCTGGAAGGAGGAATCCATCACTCTGTGTTCCTTCTCAACATATAGACGGTACTTGACTGGGCTCCACTCTAATCAGATGCAGCATAGCATGCCTTCTCCATTCAAACTGAGCACCGAGGCCACACTACAGCAGAGCAACCTACAATCGATCCCCTGACCATTTTAGCACCTGAAGTCCAAAGAGAATTAGTGGAACACATGTGACAAGGATATCGATACATCTTCATTGTAGGAGTTTATTTATATTTTCACGTACCTCCTACACATGTTGTTAAGTTAAAAATAAATTGTCAGACACGCAACCAAGACTATTCATTTCTGTTCTTTGTGTTTGGAAGCTCTGCAGCAGTGTTTGACCCAGGCTTGAACATAAGTATTTCACCGTTCAGTTTGTGTGGTTCAGGTGGGAGCTCTGTCCAGACTATTTAACTTGTTTTGTGACCTAAATACATGGTATTACCATGGAATACATGGTAAAAGTTAGCATTTGAACAAAGTTCCCAACAGAAAAATACAGCTAATTGAGTGAATTGACTCTGCATAAACGATGGTACTATTATCATTTGATAAAATGTATATAATGTCTACTTTGCGGAAAAATAGTAACAAACCAACTTTATAATACAGCACAAACATGAGAATGATTTTCAGTTTGTTTTATTGTGTAACAAACACATTCTTTGACAATTCTTGACAATCTGGACGAGGTCTTCGTCCAGATTATCTCTGACCAAGCTTAACATGATTGTTTTCCATGATGAGGCGTTCCCAGTATAGTCCTACTAGTCCAAGTAGTTTGGGGAATAAATACTTGTAACGTTATCAGGCACAGGAGAGCTCACTGCCATTGGTCAGTTTGAATGTTGTCCTCAAAAGAACATTTCACACACATTGAACCGGAACAGCGGACGGACTTACAGGCACAGATTCAGTATCACAGCTTTCTTCTCAGGCACAACTGCAACATTTGGCAGTAGATATATGGATAATAAACACTGAACACTGGTCTAGATGAAGATTAGGCAATGTAGGAGAAAGTTATTGTTCCCGTTTTGTCAGCGCGATGTGGGCGGTAACAATATGTAGATTTAGATAATAACAGGCAGAAGGCATAAAACATAACAAAGTCAAAATATGGTAAGATAATATGGTGACATTTGGTGCATATCATCTCGGCTTGTTTATTAAAAAGTGGCAGAAATGAAAACTGTTTGGTTCACATTCAGCGGTAGCGTAAGTTATTTGTTGTGTTCTGATTGGTGGACGTAGCAGGAACATGATGGGATGTATTTAAGGGCTTTGGTTTTAATTTAGTCACTGATCTGTCCATCAACCTTCATCAACCTTCCCAACTCACACTGGAGTGTTGGCACAGTTTACAAATACTAACGGGACCAATTTAAGACCCAAGAAAACCTTTCTAGCACGACCTGATGAAACATTCCCAAACGAGGGCAATCCCAATTCAAAACGCCTGTAGAAGGCGCCAAAGCTCGGGCAGGAATTGTATATTTAGTTTGTTTCGGTATCCCGGTATCCCATGTGTGTATTGTTGGAGCTCCACAGCTGAGCTCCGAGACTCTAGCAAGCAGCCCTAGCTCCCCAAATGGCCTCTGGATGGTCAACCCTCCAGACCCCATTCAAGACCAGGGGTCTTTGCTACATGGTGCAGGCTTGGTTTAGTCTCAGCATCGGATTGGTCGGCCAGGTGTGGCCACTGACGGGGTCCTATCGTGGAAGGTTCCAGCGAGTGTGCGAGCTGATTGGCTCAGCGCTTGAGCGCCAGTATGGCGGCCCTCTGGTGGTACTGAACCTCCTTGGCCTGGGAGATCTTAGACGCCAGGTCCACAGGCTTCTCAAAGAAGAACACCAGAGGGGCTTCAGTCAGCAGGGAGGCCAGGATCTGGGCGAAGCTCACCATCCAGTCCTGCTCCCCCACCCCCTCTTCCTGCTGGGTCTCTGCCCCTTCCTGTCCAGGCCCCGCCTCCTCCTGGCCGCTAACCTCCGACCCCAGATGGTGGCGACCGCGGTGTCCCACCTCGCCGATCTGCAGCACCAGGCTGGTAACCGTGGCGATGGCCTGGAAGAGGTCGCTCTCGCCGGGGTCGCCGTGGAACATGCTGTACAACGTCTTGCAGAACTGGATGAACTCTCGCTGGGCAGGAAAAGCAAGGTCACATGATCAGACACCCTCAAGTACTATGATACAAAGAAATGTGTGAACTTTTGCTGTGAAAGGCAAAAAGTAGTGTTTAGTATCTGTTCAATGAGTGGAGTGTGTGCTTTTATTGTGAAAGGCTATTAAGTGGTGAGTGTCTGTTGAGTGAGGAAATTGTGTGTTTCTATTGTGAAGTAGTGTGGTATACCTGGTTCATGAGTGGAAGTGGTTTTTCCGCATCCTTCTCCTTCATCAGGTCCTTCAACATGCGCTTCAGTTGCTCCTGGTAGTCTGTCACCTCCTCTGATACCACTAACCACGGGACGACAGTAAACAGAGAGGCCATCAAGGAAGGGGTATGGTTCAGACAGCACAGCGACATTTAGTCATTTTTAAGTCAAAGTTATTAGTCAAGTAGACAGTTGTTATAAGACGTACCTGGGGGACGGTCCACGTACAGCGGTCTGGTGGTGGACACCAGGGGACCTTTCAGCACACGGGAGTCTTCCTCGCTCTCAGTCAGCGCTGGGAGAACACACACACACACACACACTAGGTTATCTCCTTTCCAGGATCCACACAGTCAAAACATCTAAAGTCTGAATCATGAAATGTGTAACCTGGTGTGGTTTGTTACCCGGTGTACTGTGTTACCTGGTGGAGTTTGTTAACCGGTGGATAGTGTTACCTGATGGAGTGTGTTTCATGGTGGAGTGTGTTACCCGGTTGAGTGTGTTAACCGACGTAATGTGTTACCCCATGGATAGTGTAACATGATGAAGTGTGTTACCTGGTTGAGTGTGTTTACCTGGTTGAGTGTGTTTTCTTGTGGCTAGTGTTACCCGGTGGAGTGTGTTAACCCATCGATAGTGATACATGATGGAGTGTGTTACCTGGTTGAGTGTGTTAACGGGTGGGATGTTATATGTTGGGAGGGTTACCTGGTGGAATGTGTAGGCAGTAGAGCAGTCTTATCTTCTCATTCAGATCCTCGCAGTAAAGAGTGTCTGAGAAAGAAATAGAGCAGCTTTAGCATACAAGTAGCAGTAGTATTGATAATATTTATGTAACCTAGCCAACAGGCTAACGTACCGAGCCAGCCGGCAAACTCTCTGAAGGTGACCAGGTTGTCCTTGTCCTGGTCCAGCAGGGTGAAGGTCCGGTTGGCCACGGTGTCGCTGTGCTGCTGCTCACACAACCAGGGCACCAGCAGGCCATACAGGCTCTGGAACTGGGCCCGGCCCAGGCGGTACTGCTCCTGGTAGGGTCTCCCCGGGTCATGGTGCTGTAGAGCCAGCGCTGTACCTCCACCCTCCCCCCAGTAGAGGGTGATGAAGTGCTCTGTCTGCAGGGAGGAGGAGGGAGGAGATGGAGAGATAGATAGATGGATATAAATAGGGAGAGGAGGAGATAGATACAGGATGGGGCAGGAGATAGAGAGAGAGAAGAGAGAGAATTGTACTCAAAATGAATACACAAATATATAAATACAGACCTATACCAATGGGGTTTACATTGACACGTGGCGCTGTGTTGTAGTGTTCACCCTGAAGATGATATTTAAATGATCTATTTTTAAAGTTATCTGGTTTACTCCAGATGAATGTATGAGAAACAGTACCTTGAAGAGGTCGTAGAGGTCAGCCAGGTCCTCCAGAGAGATGGACACCTCAGGGGTAACGACCCTCAGCTGGAGGGGAGGGCGTAGGGGGTAGGAGTTCAGAACTTTATTGGGCCGGGTCAACCAATACGAGAGTCAGAATGGAAAGTGAGTGAAGAAGAGGAGGATAATGGAGGAGATGGAAGAAGAGAGAGATAGAAAACAAGAGTCCGGAGGAGGAGGAGATCCTACTGTGTTTTCTTTGCTGGTGTCTTCGTGCGCCTGCAGAACAAGGATTCTGTGTCGACACCGGAGTCTCTCTAGCTGTCTTGTCGACAGATCTCCGAACTTCTGGTGAAACACAGAGACACCGCTGTCACAACACACACAACACAATCTAAACACAACAAGATCAGAAGAAACCAGAACTCTGCTCCAACCAACACACATCATTAGAACAACAAAACAAATAAATAACAATATGTGTATTTATTATATAATTTTTTTTATTATCAATGTTGAAAATGATATTTGAACCAAACTGATACTGATGTTTATTTTAGTATCTACTGTTGATTCATATTTTTCTGATATGTGCCTCAATTTCCCCTCAGGGATGAGTGTTGATTGTTTGTTACTGTCCTCTAGTGGTATTGAGGCAAACTACAACAATGTGTGCAATCAATTAACTGGCCAATAAAATCAAAGTACTTCATTTTAGGAACGATAGATGTTTCCTATAGTTCCTGCATATACCATCCAGACATATGTATACTCAGCAGTATATGTGCAGTACATGTACTCTACCCCTATGTGATGCTAAGCCAACCCAAACTGAGACTGAATCTTGTGATTGTCCTATCACATTCCGGCTATGAAATCAGGTGGAGGAGGTGAGTCCTTACCTGGTAGGAGTCAATGAGGAGGTCTGTGATGACGGGGGGTCTAGTGGGGGAGGTGCTGCTGCTGTTCTCTTCCATCGCAGGCGGTGAGAGAGGAGGAGAAGCCAGCTCCTCCTCAAGCTTCACCTGGTCCAGAAAACTATACACACCACACAGGACAGGTGTTATAATATCAGCCCTTAAGCTCCTCCCACATACAGGTGTTATAATATCAGATGTTAAGCTCCTCCCACAGACAGGACACATCAGCCCTTAATGCTGGGCTGTGATTCCTTGTGACAAGTTTATAGTGTTTTCAAGTTGGAAATATAAATCACCTTTTTTTACTCCGCAACTTAAAAGACAGCTACCTAAGAAGCCAGAGCCACATCACTTAAAATACTACACTATCAGTGACCAACTGAGTTGTAGCTGACGGCACATTGAACGGTGATGTGCACTAATTTAGAACTGCAGCGATCAAAGGTCCTTATTAGGGTTCAAACTCGCGATTTCAATGGTTCATGAACTGAGGCAGTGAATCAGTTGTTAACATTTTAAATGTACATGTAGCAGACGCTTTATCCCAAGCGACTAGCAGGGAATTTTAGATGCATGTCATTAAGGAGCACTTAGGGGTTAGGGCACCTTACGCAAGGAGGCCTACAGGTAAGCTGGGGACACTGGGATTTGAGCCCAGTACCTTTCGGCTGGGAGTAGACTACCCTTACCACTACTAGTTGATACTCATTCCCTATTTCATTCAGATTCAGAGTCCTTCATTAATCCCGAAGGAAATATTCCCAATTTCTATATAAATCAAAATCATGTGAACACAAAATAGAGTTACAAATAAACATGAAATATAGAAAAATATATTATACCAGAAGTTGACGTTGAAATATACTATGTTCTGTGTGGCTCTCTAAGCCGGTGCTAACATTTGTGGTTCTGCATCCCGAAGTGTAGTCAACGGGCTATTCTGCCGTCATATCGACGCAGATGTTTAAATCATGATTGAGAGTTACCTGGTGAGCACCATGAGGGCTTGTCCGTCATCAGAGCTGGCGCTGAGCTGCGACGCGTTGGCCTGCAGAACAGCCAGGCCCAGCTGGAAAATGGCCTGGATGCCCTGGGAGAAGAAGCTGTCGAGGACGCAGAGGGCGCTGGGGAAGGGCAGCACACTGAGGAACAGGGTGAGGAACCAGGACAGGGAAAGGGACGACAGGGACGACAGTTCTGGGATCTGCTCCGCCAGTTCGGGGAGACGCTCACGGATCAGCTCCTCAAACACAGACTGGTCCACCTGGGCTCCTGTAGGGGTCACCAGAGGTCAGAGGTCGCCTGCAACACAAACCTCTGGCACGGACACACGCTACTATGTTCAAGCTCCTATTATAACCAGTAGAAGACAACAGTGGTTGTACTGGGCAGCTCCCAGTGTCCACCAGTAGAAGACATCTTATCAAAATACATGTAATGTTTATTAAACGTGCATACTGTGTTTCTTTGTGTGGGTTTGACCCCTGACCCCTCACCTATGACCCTGCGGTTGAAATAGTCGGGCAGCATCCTCTCACAGACGGCGACCAATAGCCAGAAGGCCTCCTCCTCCCTGCAGTACAGCAGCAGCACCGACGCCACGATGTTCATTGACTAGAGACACAGAGGTCATGAGGTCAGCACAAGGTGGATGTTCATAAACTAGTGAGAGAGAGGTCATAAGGTCAACACAAGGTGGATTAGAGGTTGGGTGTGGGAAGTGAAGGATGTGCAGAAGGATGGATGTGGATCGTAGGAGGTTGGGTGTGTAGTTTGGATGTGGAGGTTGGGTATAGAGGGTGGATGTGGAGGGTGAATGGAGAGGGTGGATGTTGAGGTTGGGTGGAGAGGTTGGATCCAGAGGGTGGATGTGAAGGTGGGGTGGCGAGGGTGGATGTGGCGGGTGAGTGGAGAGGATGGATGTGGAGGTTGGGTGGAGAGGGTGTATGTGGAGGTTGGGTGGAGAAGGTGGATGTGGAGGTTGGGTGGAGAGGGTGGATCTGGGGGTGGGTGGAGAGGGTGGATGTGGAGGTTGGGGGGAGAGGGTGGATCTGGGGGTGGGTGGAGAGGGT
>JAOPJO010000089.1:10903231-10913286 GCA_027123675.1 Molva macrophthalma
TTTTTTTTTTTTTTTTTTGTCGTGCTTTTTTTTTTTTTTTTTGTTTTTTTTTCTTTGTGCGGGTTGTTGGTTGGTTGGCTTTTTGTGTGGTGGTGGGGCGGGGGGGGGGGGGGGGGGGCCCCCCCGGGTCTGGCTGTACCATCTCCTAGCAGGGATGGGGGTGGTCGGGCTGTACCACTTCCTAGCAGGGATGTGGGCGGGATCGCTGATCGGGCTGTACCACCTGCTGTACCGCCTCCCAGCAGGTATCGTACTCCCAGCACTCTTCATTAAACACTGAATGAAGAGTGAAGCGTCTTCTAGCACAGCTCATGCTCTTTGTGTCAAGTCACGCAGCATAAGTGTAACCGTGGCGACAGTCCACCTTGTCGTGGGTTAAGGGTTACTGACTCCCAGGCATCAGTAAGCGGTGCTGGACCGCAATGATCTAGATGTTTCTATCGGCGCCATCGACTGTTGAACCTGTTAAGTTCCCCAGGGTTGATGAGGTCTACTCCGAACCCATCCTGTGGAACCTAGAAGCATACCTTCAGGAATTTTTGAAGAGCTGAGGGAGTTGGACTTCCATCACAGAAGCAGGCGGGGCTGTGTATCCAGTTCTTATAATACTGGTACTGCCATGATCTGATCAACAGTCTTTCTCCTGTGTGCTCCACAGCGCCCTCCTCAGGCCGTCTACTGTTCCAGCGGGCAAAGTTGCACATGGAGATGAGCAGCTATAGCCAGGCTGTCCAGGACTCCACCAGCCTCTGCCAGAGCAAACCGCTCTCCCCCAAGGTAACCCCCTAGACTCCCTAGACCTAGCATAGGCCCAGATCCCCTTTGACTCTAGACCTAGCCTGGACCACCTTCAGTTCAGTTCAGTTTTATTCTTTGTCCCAAGCGGGCAATTTGTCTGCAGCAGGACCACACATACCACAACAACAATACAAACAGACAGAGACAACTTCTGCACTAGAAGCAGTGGTCCAAGCACCTTGGTCCAATAAGCACCAAATTCCTGACAATGGCCGCATCATATGGTCTCTCAATGGTCTAGGC
This sequence comes from Molva macrophthalma, assembly GCA_027123675.1. Taxonomy (NCBI): domain Eukaryota; kingdom Metazoa; phylum Chordata; class Actinopteri; order Gadiformes; family Lotidae; genus Molva; species Molva macrophthalma. The sequence continues at coordinate 10,904,273 of JAOPJO010000089.1, forward strand.
CTAGTTAGTTCGTAGCACAAAACAAAAGTCTAGTTTCTAGTTGGCACCTTGGAAATAATCTAGATTCTAAGTTGCAGATCTGTTTACATGAGGAAATAATGTTATAGCTAATAAAGTGGTTGTTGAAGCTATATCTTTTTTGTGTAATCAGGGCCTGGGTCAAGACGTCTCTCATTGCCAAAGCAGGTGATGAATTAATTAACAAACAAATAAAAATCTCTAATCTCTCCCCCTCTCTCCCCAGGCACACCACCTGAAGGCTTCTGCCCTCAGTAAGGCGGGTCGTAAAGATGAGGCGTTACAGGAGTACTTCCTGTGCGTCGCGCTCAAACCCGATTGTACCAAAATCAAGCTGGAGGCGCAGACGGTACGCTAGTATTTAATTGGGTGTTTGATTCGTTAATTGAATAACGTAACTTCTAAGCAACGTAGCAGCTTAGCTTTAGGATAGACGTTTTACGTAAGTATATAAGACTTTTTTCAGAAAGAAAGATGTAGATCTTCATCTCTAACTGACTGCTTAAACAGAGTTTAAGCTTTAAAAAAGAGTTTGAAGAGGAAAACGTCTTTCTACGTCCATGCCACAAATATGTATTATGTCACCATGGGAATTCCCAGGTTCCCTCACATGACGAGCTCATACTTCCTGTGTGTGACTGTATGTTACGGTTCTTGTCTGATGGTGTCACGTTTCTGTGGCTACTGCAGCAGGAAAAGCTGGTGTGCAAGTCGTAGGGCGTCCCCCATTAGGATACAGAGATACTATTACCCCGAGGCTATGTCCCATACTGAAGCCAGTGGAATGACTCTGACTCTGGAAACCCAACGCCCCTACTGGCCTCCTGTTTGTATGCTCGAGAATATTGATGCAAACACAGGCGAAATGCAACAATGATATCATAGTTGGAAGGGAGGCATTTGTGCACACAAACTTGCGCAAAGTTTATTTTGTATTATTTTATTATTTACCATAAAACACAAACCTACACACATAAGAGGTCTGGCATCATAAGGACCCCACGTTTTCTTGGGAGCAGTGTTGCTATATAACGTGTGCTAAAGCAGGCCTTCTGCTAATTGGTCCTTCCTGGAGTAACGTCAGAGGAAGAGGGATCCACCTCCTTTAGACTGATTGAAGATAAGCAGCCTTTAAGTGCTGATATTCTAGTCCTGGTCCGGTATATGGATCCTCTAGGTCTCTATGACAACTAGCTTGACGCACATACGAAAACAATGCTAAAGTTATTGAAAGAAATACGAGTTAATAAGGTCTTCATCTCCATGGCAACAAGAAAGTGGTTAGAATTGGTTTTGTTAGGTTTCTGCAAGGAGCGTTTCACATGTGAACCCTGCATGACCTCACTGTGTGTCTTTTGTGTGTGTGTGTCTTTGCGTGTGTGTAGGTGCTGAGTGAACTCTTCTCCTCTGTGTTTGGGCGGGATGACCTGCCCACCCCCCTCCACCCGCTCCAGGGGGGGTCCACCTCACGCCTCATCAAACCCCCCGCCCTCTTCAGCTCCCTCAGCCCATTCACCCCCAGAAATGGCTGCTCCGCTAAGGTTAGCGGGCTAATGCATGCTAGCAACTCATCTAAGATTTGTGCGCTAACATCTCATCCACACGCTTGCAGCTAGGATTTGTTTGGATAAATACAGCATTTAGGTTACCTCAGAAGAACTTACCCAATCTTTCTCAAAATTACTGCTAGTTGTTTTAGCAATGTATGTAGTGTACACACGTACACATACACTGTATTGAGTATGCTCTCCACATGAGCTTACATTTACCATGTATGCTCTAACTTAATCAGAGGACATGCTTGGAACAGGCATACATACAATCACATACGCAATACAAATATACACACGCTGGCACACACCCACACCCTAATTTGGATTAACGCTCCTTCTCCTCCCTCCAGGAGTCAGAGCTCAATGCGTCGAAGGCTCCTCCAGCCGGCAGCACCTCCCCCTGCCTCCGTTCTCTCTCTCCCGGAGGAGACGTCCCCAGGGGAGGAGACAGAGGAAGAGTTGGGGAGGAGGGCAGCAGTAAGAGCCTGCAGAGTGTCCTGGCAGCCCTACCAGCACCTCCTGGTGGCCTGAAGAGGAGGTACAGTGGAGAGGGAATTTCCAGCACCTTCTGCCCACGCTCCAAGATCTCCAGAGCAGGTAAATAAACCAACCTCTCACAGCACAGGGAATAAAACCTCTGACCCCTATCCATCTCTACCTGTTGGCATATGTGGTGAATCGAATCTCTTACCTTCTTTAGCAAATGAGGTCATTGGCTAGAGAAGGGCTTTGGTCCAAGTCAGTGTATGGTGGGACTGACCCCAGCGTGTTCTGTGGTCTATTTCCAGAAGTGGGGTGCAGCTCACAGAGCCCGACAGCCGGGAAGAACTGTGGGAGAACAGTTCCTAGCCAGCTGCTAGACAGTGTAGACATGGAGTGTTCTCTCTGCATGAGGTAAACACACACGCGCACGCACACACACCTTACACACACTTACATAATCCCTAACACACACACCCCCCTTACACATACGCCCTAACACTCACTTACACTCACTTACACACACCTTACACCCTAACACACACACACTCACTTACATTCACTAATGCATTAACACGTAAACCTCATTTATAGTCGCCGTGCGTGAGCTGCTATTTTTAACGTGTCACACACCTCGGAAACGTTGGAGCTCCACATGCAAACGGTCCACAGCAACTTTACGGTGACGATAAATGCCAGGGTCATGTGTGGACTGTCTGCTCACTTTATCAATGGCGCATCACTGCAGCTATAAATTCCGCTTTAGTAAAACACACACATGCACTAAAACCCACCCCCCATCTCCCGTGTCCTCCTGCAGGTTGTTCTATGAGCCGGTGGCGACGCCCTGCGGTCACACCTTCTGTCTGAAGTGTCTCGAGCGCTGCCTGGACCACAACCCCAACTGTCCTCTCTGTAAGGAGAACCTGGCCGAGGTAAGGAACACACGGCCTGCACTACACTGCTCTTTTCTTTTCCTCTCCTTCCCCACCTCGTCTCTCTATAGCAGAATCAATCCCTAAATTATTAAATTATTCTCTGTGTTGTTGTTGCAGTATCTGGCCACTCAGGGGTACAACAAGACCCTGCTCATGGAGGAAGTGGTACAGCGTTACCTTGGAGACGAGCTAGCAGAGAGGAAGAAGATCCACGAGGAGGAAATTAAGGAACTTTCAAAGTAAAAATTCCTTTAACCTTGAATACGTGAATGAAGGCTAAGGTTAAGATACAAAATATATACTTCTTCCAGATGTGGCTACATGTTTATCGGTGGCTAGTTCTTTAGCGGTGGCTTTTAGCTGTAGCTAGAGGTTAAGCTGTAACACGGTGTTAAGCTGTAGCTAACTGTCACCAGCTGTAGCCACATGATTAGTCCGTAGCTAAGTGTTTATCTGTAGCTAGTTGTTTAGCTGTAGCTAACCTTCCTCTTCTGTCATCCAGTCTGAACCAGGAGGTGCCCATCTTCGTGTGCACCATGGCCTTCCCCACCATCCCCTGTCCGCTGCACGTGTTCGAGCCGCGCTACCGCCTCATGATCCGTCGCTCCATGGAGACCGGCACCAAGCAGTTCGGCATGTGCATCGCGGACGACCTCAAGGGGTTCGCCGACTATGGCTGTATGCTTGAGGTCAGTCGCTTTGAGGTCTGGGGTCAACCCTCTCTGTGCGTAGCGAGGCTGCGTTAGCTTTAGTGATGGCTTGAGCATTCAGTCCAGTATGAGCGTTACCATCTAGGTTTGGCTTTAGCATTCGATTGACCATTAGCTTCAGTATTAGCATCATGTTGGTATGAACTACAGGTGATGTGTGAACTACAGGTGTTTATATGGACTGCCTGTGTGAACTAAAGGAGCTTGTGTTGCAGGTGCGTGACGTGAAGTTCTTCCCAGACGGTCGCTCGGTGGTGGACACCATCGGCGTGTCGCGGTTCAAGGTGCTGAGCCATGGCCAACGAGATGGCTACAACACGGCGAAGATAGAGTACCTAGAGGACAAGAAGGTATGTAATGTGGAGGTGTCATACCCCCCCCCACACACGCACGCACGCACGCACGCACGCACACACACACGTGTGCACACACACACACGTGTGCACACACATACAAACACCTGTCCCACGCAAAATGTGTCTTGAAAATTATAATTCTTCTTCTATATTAAATATGAAGATATACTGGTCTTAGATTCCTATTTAAGAATCTCTTGTTTTCGGTCCAATCAGGAGGAGGGGGAGGACCTGCTGGAGCTGCTAAAACTGCATGACTCTGTATATGAGCAGGCTAACAGCTGGTTCACCTCCCTCCGAGACACCATGAAGAACCAGATCCTCAGCCACTTCGGACACCTGCCCACCAAGGACCCCGAGCCCCAGGTGCGCTAACACGCACACACAATCAGTGCATAGCTGAACTACCTATCCAAGGGGTTAGGCTAATCTAAGGGGGCCTACTGTAGTGCCATGTGGCACTATTGACTAAGCAGTTTTTTCAGTAAAACGGTTAAAAACCATTTACTTTTGCACGCACAAAAGTTATAATGATGTGGTTCTGTGTTATACAGTGCAGCCCCAGTGTAATGGAGTGGTTCTGTGTTTCTGCAGTTTTTACCCAGTGGTCCCGCCTGGTACTGGTGGCTCCTGGCAGTTCTCCCCCTGGAGAGCCGGGCCCAGCTCACCATCCTTGCCATGACCTCCCTCAAGGACCGGCTGGTCGCCATTCGCCGGGTCCTTATTTTCGTCACGAGGAAGAAGCCCCGGTGAGAGTCTCAAGGACGTCTGGACCTTAGCCCCCAGGAAGCCCCTTCCTCTCCTGAACTGTCTGGCCCCTGGGGGCCCTCAATCTGCCCCAAGAGATTTGCCTTCTGACCACGTACTGCAGCTTCAGAACATGTATGACTGTTTCTGAACTCTGAAGAACTCCAGTCAGCGCCTGAGGAACCAGGAAGCAAAGTGTTTGGTTTTCCCTGCTGTCTGCTACTCATCCGTCCATCTCTTTGTCTCTGATCTTATATCTGTTCATCTAGCTTGATGATCTCTGCCCTGACCCTCTGAGGAGCAGTGTTTTGTCGACATCACTGCCAGTTTAGGTCTGTCTTTAGGAAGGAAAATTACCATTAGCAGATGGTGATTCCATCACACGATTTTGCAGAAGCAATGAAGTGTTTCGGCTAAACTGAAGGGGACCGACTATAGCAGCCTGTGGCACTCCACACATCCACAAAGGAGGTGTGTCCAAACCATTGACTCAGCAAAAGTTTGGGTTAAACTGTTTGAGTAAAACAGTATACTAAAGTAAACATAACCTCTACCTATCTACCTCTAAAATATACAATCTGATAAACAACAACTATTTTGAGAATTTCCAGATTGAATGTATTAGTTTTATGCTTTTGACGACCGAGTGGGTAGGAAAGCACAGGACTGAATAAGGCACCGTTTGGTTTTCTCATGGCAAATTCTTTTTTTTTATTTTTAGGAAGATTGTTAAGTTGCGCTGAAGATGACTGACGGAAATGTCAGAGGTCTGAGGATTGGACTGTTTCACCTCTCTCTGTGTTACCCTATGAGTGTGTCTCGTGATGTCCTGTTATGAATTGCCTGTATGTCAATGTAAATCTGAGGCCATTGTGAAGTTTTATCTAGGGATGTACTTTCACTCGTTTTCTCCATCTCTACATCTGTCAGTCCCTCTAGCTCGGTCTCTGCTCTGTCTCGCTCTACCTCTGTCTTTCTTTTGTCTCTGCTCGGTTCTAACCTCTGTCTCTATGTCTATCTCCATCTATCTCTCTGTCTCCACCTCTGTCTGTCTCTACGTCTGTCTCTACCTCTGTCTCTGCTCTGTCCCTGCCCATTTGGGTGTTAACATTGGCTGGCGTGAGCACTCTGGGGTGGGGTTAAGATGTGCTGCGTTTCCCCTGTATATTTGTAAAGGGAGATGTTGTACTTCATTTTTTTAATTGCATATTAAATAAAACTCATTTACACTTGGGCTCTGCTTCTCCCTATCTGCTCCACAATGCTCAAAATATGACGAAGCTACACATAAAGAGCTATATGCCTATATAATACACACATGTAGTCATAATGTCATCGATGTTGTTGCAGACGATTTCCGCTGATTGGAACGGCAAGTGTTGGCCACTAGGTGTCATTGTTGCAATGCAGTTAGAGAAATTATTGTGGTTCGTTTTCAGGGCATGGAGTTCGTCCGGAGATGATGTTTTCTTGGTCAACATAGACAGACAGAGAGACAGAAAGAGCGAAATAGACATGCAGAGGGACACTGACATATACTTATGACCACGCCTGAATATCCCATTACATGTTCACTGGATGAACTGGATTATAACTCCTCAATTACCTCTCTGCATTCACTGCCCTACCTGTTCCTTAATGCCCTGTCTCTGTATAGACTGTATAACCCGCCCTAACTGCTTCTTAATTACCTGTCTCTGTAGTAATTACCTTACACTTACGTGCTCCCCAATGACCTCTCTCTGTATTCACTGTCTAACCCCTACCTGATCCGTAATGACCTGTCTCTGTATTCACTGTCCAACACCTACCTGCTCCCTAATGACCTGTCTCTGTAATCACTGTCCAACTAGTCTCATGCAGTAATATGTCAACAATGTAGTAATGCTGCTGTACCCCAGTATGTAAACATTGCTATAAGCATCGTGTAATGTTAATAAATGATAGCCTCCCCTTCTTGGTGATGCAATATGTTATAAAACTGGAGAGCCGTTATCTACTTTCACTAACAACATCCATACCCAGTCGTTAGTGTATTCACATTGCAAAAACAAACGCATACAAAATAATGATGAAGGTTAAATATCTAGTAAAATATAACCAATATAAAATATAAACTACTAAAGGAGTAAATCAGAATCTATCTCTCTCTCCCCTTGTCTCTGGTGCCTCTCTATCCCTCCCTCTCGCTCTCTCTCTCTCCGACCCAGAGCAGTGGGAGAGAAAGCCAGGGGCGGGGAATAGCGAGGGAGAGAGAGAGAGACAGAGGTAGAGAGACACTGGTTGATAACAGTAGCGGTGAATGGGTATGGAGTAGCCGCGTCTTGTGCTCGGCGTCGGGGACCAAGAAAAACGTGCATCGGGGCTGAAACCACCAGCCGGGGATTACGGAGAAACCTCCTGACGATGAGATTCTGCTCTGTAGCTCTACAATCGGTTTGAAGGAGGCGATAGAGACGCTGCGATTTCTATTTAGGTTTGAAAAATGGCGAACGAATCTCCGGCTAAAAGTCTGGTGGACATAGACCTCGCATCTCTCCGGGTGAGTGTTTTTCTCTTATCCCGTTTCTCGCTTTTTCCTCTTCTGGGATAAATGTGCAGGGGAATGAAAACAGTATGTGTGCATTATGTTATGTTAATGTAGTCTTTGTCCATATGTCTATAGCCTACTGGCATGCGGCGGTTCCAGTAGTATCAACCCTACCCTAAATCCATCTCATTGATTAATTCCCATTAAAATGAAACACAGTATTGTTAAATGGTGTATTTGTGTGTTGTGTTCAGGACCCCGCTGGGATCTTCGAGCTGGTGGAGGTTGTCGGCAATGGGACCTATGGACAAGTCTACAAGGTTGGTTTGCTCCCCTCCCTACTCTTCGTGTAGCATTCCTTGTTCAAAGCCCAATAGCGTCGGGAAAAAAGCACGAATCTGCAGCACAGACATGTCTTTCCCCTCCCGATCCGAGATGACAATTATAGCTTTCCTCTGTCGGGATAATCTGCCGGCTTTCAACTGGCCGGGATCTGCTCCCCCACCCCACCCCGCCCAGAATGTTTAGCCTAACATCTTTTCTATTTCCACGTTAGCATTTGTAATATCCCGATCGATCACAATTGATACCTACACCGACCGACTTCTCCAGCTGCATGCACCATCGAGCAGAGGTCTCTGCGCATTCATGTTATAGGCCTGCGCTAGGCCCGGGATTTAGTCATGTGTCAGGTAGATGTGGCGGACACACCTCGGATATAACGGGGCCGTTTTTGCATCCATCGGTCGGCCGCGCTGGCCTAGTTTTGGACCCGACATCCTACATCTTTTGGACATGCTGCTGGTTGTAGCAGATAGGAGGAGGGAGAGGATGGAAAGGATAACTGAGGAGGGGGAGAGAAGGGAGTGAGGAGTGAGGATATAGGGGAGAGGAGGGAGCGAGCAAGGACGGAGTAGAGGAGTAGAACCCAAGACAGAGAGAAGGGGGAGGCGAAGAAGAGGGTGGATGAGTAGCCTTGCCCGGGCTTGTTCCTCGACCGGTTCTCAGGATACCTTCTCTCATTTTAATGGGGGAACCGTTGAGAGACCTATTTTATGTTTTTCACACTGCATATGTAAAAAGAACAGTCCTGGGCCAGGTTATGATGAACATAATCTTAGCCCAATGGTTGGCCTGGTCCCAACTGGGACCTGGGCCCAGACCGTAGATTTGGGATGTCAGGTGTGTGATCCTTGACTCTGTCTTTGGTTTCGTGGCCCCAGGCATCTGTACACCTCTGTACACCTCCAGACCTCCAGGGATGGGTTGAGTTAGAAGGGGCTAGCCCGGTTTGGTCGGGGGGGGGGGGGACATCTCGACCCCAATGAGATCAGGAGGAAAGACCCACTCTATTACCTCCAGGTAATGGAAGCCAGGAAGGTATTGAGCCCTGTTGTGTTAAGCTAGGTTTCTAACATGGTTGACAGAGTTGTGAGACACACGATGCAGAGAGCTGCTGATCTTCTCTTGGCTCGATCCAGCTGTACGGGTCCTGCTCGCCGCTATATATAGTGCTGACGAGTGATCTGACCAATCACAGCATGCCGTGACCCCCCCCCTCCACCAGATCTACGGCCCACCATTCAAATGGCTGCTCTGTCACTTGAGATGTCACACACACACACACACACACACACACACACACACACACACACACACACACACACACACACACACACACA
>JAOPJO010000089.1:10930686-10943592 GCA_027123675.1 Molva macrophthalma
ACACACACTCACACTCACACTCACACTCACACTCACACACACACACACACACACACACACACACACACACACACACAAACCTTTGTTCACTTAGGTTGAATAATCCGATAATCAGAATATACTTTTACTAACATAATCAATGTAGATTACTACGATTACAACACTTTGGCCTGTCAAGGTTTTTGTAATATATATTCTCTTCAGACCTCTCTCTTTAAATCTAATTTAAGACATAAAAGTCTTGTTGGTCCAGAATTGCATTGAACATTAGCCAATCGTAGCTCTATAATGTGCAATCCCTGAACATGCCTTTGTTTCTGTGTTGTGTGTGCGTGTGAGAGTGAGTGTTTGTGCGTCTGCATGTTCCTGTACTTGTGTGTGTATGTGTGTGTGTCTGTGTGTGTGCGTATATGTGCAGCTGGTGATGGAGTTCTGTGGGGCTGGCTCCATCACAGACCTGGTGAAAAACACCAAGGGAAACACGCTGAAGGAGGACTGGATCGCCTACATCTCTCGAGAGATCCTCAGGGTCAGTCCCCACCCAACGCCACGCATTCACCTCCCCAGGGCATGCTGGGAGATAGAGTTTATCTCCCAAAACACTGGGATATAAACATACTTTTATATACACTTACTAAAGTGGCAATCTCAATCTCACACAATTTTGATTGAGCCTAAGCCCACTGATGAAAGCCCTCGCATTAGCAATATTATGACTCACTTGTGTGTGTAGTGGATTTTCCCATATGCCAACGAAAAATCTTGAGTGCAACAATTGTCACTCAAAATATTTCCCTCAAGAATACTTGAGTACTTTGAAGTAATCTGATCACATTTGTTTTTTTGTGAATCTCTGCATAGGGATTGGCTCATCTTCACGCCCATCATGTTATCCATCGAGACATCAAAGGACAGAACGTTCTTCTGACGGAGAACGCCGAGGTCAAGCTTGGTACGTAGAGCTCTCAGCTAGCGTGGCGTAGCTCAGGCTTAATCATATCAAGTGTTTATACAACTGTTTTTTCACGCAAAACTGCGATACAAAGTGCTTAATGTTTTCCATTTTATTTTATACTATATACTACTTTTCTCTATCTTTATTTTTATGACATAGTCTTAACTGGTTTTAGTCTGTTCTCACCTGTTTCTACTGGTTCTAACCTGTTCAAAACCTTTATTACTTGTTCTAATTGGCTCCGTTAGTTATAATCTGTTCTAATTAGTTCTAACCGGTTCTAACATGTTCTGACTGGTTCCAGTGGACTTCGGGGTGAGTGCTCAGCTGGACCGAACGGTGGGCCGGAGGAACACCTTCATCGGGACGCCTTATTGGATGGCCCCCGAGGTCATCGCCTGCGACGAAAACCCTGATGCAACATACGACTACCGGGTATGAAATCATGCTATAGCAATGCTAACCATGCTAACTCAGACTACAGGATTAGAATCATGGTAACTTAGGCAACAGTGTAAGAATTGGGTTAACCATGCTAACCGAGATGATAGCGAAGAGCAGAGCAAACCATGCTAACTAATGCCACCATAATCATGCTGAGTAAGAGAAGAGAAAAGGTTTTAGCGTTGATGGTTTGAGACAGAAAGATGGGAAAGTAGCATAAGATTTAAGGTGTTGCGTCCTGCTGACTGTTGTTGTGTTCTGCAGAGTGATCTGTGGTCTTGTGGAATCACTGCCATCGAGATGGCCGAGGGGGCTCCGCGTAAGTCCTCGTGCAAAACCATGTGCACATCTCACATTTAACTACTACTACTGTCATTACACGGTGTATAGTGGTGTATATGAACACAGCAGCATCAACAAAGAGAAGATACATATGCAAGCTTAGCACTCCATAAAGGGAATTTGCTTTTGAGACAGTGTCACTGTCTACTGTAGCCAATATTCAACAAGGCCATGACAAACATATCATGGCAGTTACTATTTAGAATTTACCCTTTAGTTAGCAGATGATTTTATCCAAAGGGACTTGGAGTGAATTCAGATACATGAAGGAGCAGGTAAGGATTAAGCCGTCTTGCTCTAGTTACCAGTAACCAGTAAGCTGTTGACATTGGGGATTGAACCCATAATCTTTCGGATGGGAGTCAAACACCCAAGACACTAGTGCTGCTCTTAATTAAACCGTAAAGTACAAGTTAATACGTGTCACATGGTCCCATCTGGAAGCCAGATGATTTGGCTCGCCTGGTCCTGTCTGACTCTTGGCTCCTCCTCTTTCTTCAGCGCTGTGCGACATGCATCCAATGAGAGCTCTCTTCCTGATTCCCAGGAACCCGCCCCCTCGTCTCAAGTCCAAGAAATGGTAGGGTGGCTTATCTGGTTTCCTGTCCTCCTTATCCGTTATTATCCATCCAACCATTCCTCTATCCATCATCTCTCTATCCAACTTTCTATATTCATCCATCCCTCTATCCATCCATCTATCCATTCCTGCATCCATCCATCCCTCTAGCCATCACCTCTCTATCCATCTTTCTATAGTATCTATTCATTCATCCCTCTATCCATCCACCCATCTCTTCCTGCATCCATCCATCCATCCCTCTATCAATCCATCTATCAACCCCCCATCTAGCCATCCATCTATCCATAAATAATTCCATATCATCCATTGGGCTATTTAAGGAATCACAACCCCTAACCCTGTCTGCTGTAGTGGCTTGGAGCCATAGCGTCAGTATAGATCTCCTCCATTTCTTTCCCACAGGTCCAAGAAGTTCTTCAGCTTCATCGAGGGCTGTCTGGTGAAGAACTACACCCAGCGCCCCCCCACCGAGCAGCTCCTCAAGCACCCCTTCATCCGGGACCAGCCCAACGAGAGGCAGGTTCGCATCCAGCTCAAGGACCACATCGACCGCACCAAGAAGAAGAGAGGGGAGAAGGGTGAGCCTCTGCTGGGGATCTACCTGGGGGTGGAGGGATGGACCTCCAAGACCTTCTGTTTACTAGTAACTCATTAAGCAGCTGCCGCTTTTATCCAAAGTCCCTTACAGTGAATCTTACATTATCTTATTATCGCCATTATATTTATCGCTTTACTGAAATACCATTCGACATCCATGTCGACGATTGTGAATTAACCTTGACCTTTGACCTCCAGATGAGACGGAGTATGAGTACAGTGGCAGTGAGGAAGAGGAGGAGGAAACACCTGAACAGCAAGGGGAGCCAAGGTAAATCCTTTTACACAGATTATCTCTGTAGAATACTAGGATCCATTGCTGTATAAAACCATACAGAAACACAAACACACTATCATACTAACACCTCCCTGCTATTGAGATGCTAACATGCTAACCCGCAGAATTAGAACCAGATATTTGGTTTATTACATTAAACAACAGTGTTACACCTCTCTGTTTCTGTTACAAGATGCTACATTTCTAAAACTCTCTGCTGTACCCAGGTGCTAACATGCTAACAGCTCTCTGCTTTTGAGATCCTAACACGCTAACATCTCTCTACTGTGGTCGGATGCTAACATGCTAACTCCTCTCCACTACAAGATGCTAACATGCTCACATATCTCTGCTATTGAGGTGCTAACATGCTTACTATGCATCTCTCCCTCCCAGCTCCATCGTCAATGTTCCAGGCGAGTCCACACTGAGGCGCGACTTCATCCGCCTGCAGCAGGAGAACAAGGAGCGCTCGGAGGCCCTGCGGCGCCAGCAGCTACTGCAGGAGCAGCAGCTCCGCGAGCAGGAGGAGTACAAGCGGCAGCTCCTCGCCGAGCGGCAGAAACGCATCGAGCAGCAGAAGGAGCAGCGCAAGAGGCTGGAGGAGGTGAGGAGGAGATGGGAAGGTGGTTTAGGGAAAGTAAGGAGAAGGTGGAGAGGAGGAGCGGATAGTGAGGTGGGTTAATGAAAGGAGGATGAGGAGGAGGCTGCATCAGATGAGGAGGACATAGTGAGGAGGTTAAGTGAAGGGTGGAGGAGGAGAAGCAGGGAGAGAGAGCGTATCCTCTCTGTCTATTGTAGTACATTACTGGGAAGTTAAGGGGCGGGGGGCGGCATGAAACAGATTTTCCTCTGATAAAATCTCTACTGTGATCGATCCTCTTCCCTGGTGTCATGTGACCATCCTTCCTGGGAGAGTTCTCCTTTAAGCTCCTGATTCATCATGCATGATGCCAGTTGTTCTACTAGTCTTAAGTCTCCATGGTAACCCCCCCACCACTCAACCTCCATGAGCTAGCCATCAAGCTATGGGCTAGCCATGCTACCAGCCATGCTGCTGGCTAATATCCCCCTCCACTAAACAGCTGGCTATGCTACAAGCTAATATCCCCTGGAGGGTGAAGGCAGGGGCTCTACTAGACTAGACTCTTTTCACGGAAACCACACAAGCCCAGGCTGACTTGTCACCATGTCAGGCGGAGAGCACATGTACCGCAGATGAACATGTGATCTGTCTTTGGTTGATCTTGGTTGTCCCGGCTGGCCGGTAGCCAGCACAGCAGAGCTTATGAAACACAACAAGTGGAACTATTCCTCAGAGTGACCACAGCCTCATGGAGACAACATGATGTTTTGGTGTCCCAGCCTGACCATAAGGGACCATTAGTGACTACCGCCGCTAGACTGATTAAAGAGAGATAGAGTTCAACTCTATCAAGCACTAAATCAACTCTCAAGGTCACCCCAGTGAGTCACATGATCACCAGGTCCCTTTTGTGCTGTTTCCATGGCACCAGCATCTGGGTTTCTGGGAAGTCCTTAGTTGCTTGCTTAGGTCATTTTACTCTAAGTAAAGAGTGCAAATATACTTTTATACTTTGTCTTCATTTGTCCAAACACTCCCATCAACTGGAAACCGTTCACAACCAATCAAAATCGCCTTCAGTTTTTTATTTATCGTAGAATTCTATCCGGTCATCATTAATGACCGGATAGCCAATCAGCCAGTCAAGAAGCGTGTTAAATTTGATAGATACAATACAATAATAATGAAATGTACAATGGTTAACACCAGTTTTCGCCCCATTGAAACATGTTGAAGGATGTCCTTGAACAATAGTGTAACGCAAAAATGTATGTACGTTTTTCAATGTGATTGAACTTTGTGCTCTTCCCTGCCCCCCGGTGGCTGACCACAGCAACAGCGACGGGAGCGGGAGATGCGGCGGCAGCAGGAGCGCGAGCAGCGACGCCGAGAGCAGGATGAGAAGCGTCGTGTCGAGGAGGTGGAGCGACGACGCAAAGAGGATGAAGACCGCAGGAGGGCCGAAGATGAGAAGCGGAGGGCCGACCGTGAACAGGTAGGAGGAGTAAGTAGCAAGGAGCGGAGCAAGGAGCTAGGAGTTAGCAGCTAGGAGACGACTTGGAAGCTAGGAGAGGAGTAAGCAGCTACAATTTAGCTTTCAAAATACAATAGATGTTACATTTACATGGTTTTTGGATTTCACTCGGCCATCCATTTAAAAGGAATCAATTATTTATCTAACTTTCCGTGTGTTTTGATTGACAGGAGTACATCCGTCGCCAACTGGAGGAGGAGCAGAGGCACCTAGAGATGCTGCAGCAACAGCTGCTCCACGAACAGGCCATGCTCCTGGTGAGTTACCCCACCTCTTAACCTCCACCAGCTAGCCATGCTCCTGGTGAGTTACCCCCCCTCTTAACCTCCACCAGCTAGCCATGCTTCTGGTGAGTTACCCCCCCTCTTGACCTCCACCAGCTAGCCATGCTCCTGGTGGGTTACCCCCCACCTCTAAACCTCCATTCGCTAACCATGCTACTGGTGAGTTACCCCCTTTTAAACCTACACCAGCTAGCCATGCTGCTGGTGAGTTTCCCCCCTCCTCTAAACCTCCATTCGCTAACCATGCTACTGGTGAGTTACCCTCCTCTGAACCTCCATCAGCTAGCCCTGCTACTAGTGAGTTTCCCCCCTCCTCTAAACCCCCTCCAGCTAGCCATGCTACTCATGAGTTACCCCCGACTCCAAACCTCCTCCAGCTAGCCATGCTACTAGTGTGTTACCCCCCTTTCAACCCCCACGAGCTAGCCATGCTACCAGCTAGCATACAAATAACAGGTGTTTGAAACAGCTGCTGGCTCATCCAGCTGTGCAGCAGAGCTCCCAATAATCCAGAAGCCTTTCTCCTACCATAAGATATGACCATCAATGTGATCTGTGATGTTCTAATGCTGCGTTAGAACGCATGTTCCCCTGCCGATGGGAACCAGAGCTGTTTCTGTCCACTGGTCACTGGGTAACAGCCAGTCCTAGCAGATTTAAAGGCTTAACTGTCAGTGTTTGGCCCAGATGTTGTACTGTGTGTTTGGTGGAGGGTCAGTAGTAGATAGTAGAGGGAGGGAGGAGGTCTGGGAGGAGGTCTGGGAGGCGGGGGGTGGCTAGCAGTAGTTTTATTGTTGAGGGGTTGTTTTTCTCACGCATGGAGGAAAGGAAGATAATGGGAGGAAGGGACTCCT
This sequence comes from Molva macrophthalma, assembly GCA_027123675.1. Classification (NCBI taxonomy): domain Eukaryota; kingdom Metazoa; phylum Chordata; class Actinopteri; order Gadiformes; family Lotidae; genus Molva; species Molva macrophthalma. The sequence goes on from JAOPJO010000089.1 coordinate 10,937,143, forward strand.
CACCTTCTCCTACTCCGCTTCACACGTTACTGTTGCTGTCTCCTCCCCTCGTTCACACACATCCGTCATCTTCATCCTCATCGTCACTCACACCGCCAGTACCTCCTGTACAGCATGGTTAGCTCTCACTGGGATGAAGTATTCATTTATTCATTCATTCATCCAGAAAGGTATTCATTCATTAGTTCCTCAAGAGAAAACTGACATATTCTTTAGCGAGAGCGCTCTCACTGCAGACGTATAAAAACATGTAGATCTGCACCTGCATCGATAAACGTCTGAGTTACAGAAAAGGATTTAGCTACAGTTCTACACGCCCACCAAAGGTCGCCGCCAAACACAGTTCAGGTGTGGCTATAACTATGGAGATCCTTTCCATGATGACAATGTGAAACAAACACCGTATCGTAAACGTTGAGTGTATAGCTCCTTTATAACGAGAATGTTTTTTCAAAATATTTCCAAATGAGAGCCACGTACTACTAAGGAATTAATTAAGGTGCTTGTAAATAAATAGATAAATGTATAAATTAAGCAAATTCAATCAGGTAAGCATGTTGGATAGAAATAAGCATTTTCGGGTCAAATGCTCCCAGTTCTCCCAAACGGCGCTGGGGGGTTGTCTAGCGAATTGTAGTAACATGGATGATGACGTTATACGCCTCCGCCTCCTCCTCCACCTCCTCCCTGAACCCAGGAGTGCAAGTGGAAGGAGCTGGAGGAGCAAAGACAAGCTCAGAAGCTCAAGAAACAGCTGGAAGAGGAGCAGGCGTACCTCCTCTCTCTCCAGCAGCATCAACAAGCCAGCAGACCCCCGCAGACAACCCAATCAGCTGGGGATGGTCAGATTGATGTTGTCCATGAGAGGACCCCACACTCCCAGCTCCAAGGCCCCGCCCCTGACTCTGAGCCAATCAGAGAGGTGAAGCCCTCGTTGCAGGTTGCCATGGTGCCAGCCGCAGTAGAAATGCTTTGTTTGCTTGTGTGTACTCACACCACTTCGCGCTGGGATGGGCTGACTGTTGATGATGTCATGGTGTTGTCATGGTGATGGAAAACCCTTTACCTGTGCCTTGTAAACTCTGACCTACACCCCCTACACCTCTCGTACAGCAGTACATCTCTCAGTACAACCAGTCTAAACGTAGGCCTGTTGCCAGGATGTGTCTACTTCTTCAATCTTCTAAAGTTCTAGCACAACATATTTAAGTTTTAAAGAGAAATATAGTACATGACATGACCACAACTGACCAATTGGCTGCAAGCTTGAGTGAATCCTGTTTAAAATATGAATCAAAGCCATTTCTAACCAAAACGTACATTACATTTTGTCGTACATTCACGACAAAATACTTTGTTTTCGAAGAGCATCCTCTCCCCTTTCTCGTGCGGTTGAGGAAGTACCCCTAGATAACAAATTTGTTAACAAATTTGATAACAAAGTTTCTCTCGTCTTGCTGGTGTGAAGATTTCCCGGGGTGTTCAGTGGACCTTCCCAGACCCCAACATCCTAAATAACATGAATTGTTCATATTATCTTCATATCATATCAGCATTCATCGTCACCATCAACACCTCATCTCCATTATCCCATCCCAGTATTACAACAACTCAACTGACTGTCGGAAGATCTGTGGGTGTCCATGTGTGTAGGGTTGGCATGGAAACATGTGGTGTTGGTTCCGTCGGTCACATGACTCCTCAAGAAAGATGTGTTTCTGTATTTAGTGTGTGAGTCTTTTCTAGAAACTACTCTAACTGTGTGCTCTGCAGGGTGACGCTTACTTACTATAGCAACTAAATGCTTGCTGTCCCTCTCTCTATCTATCTAGTACTGTGCCTCTCTCTCGCCTTAGCTATCACTGCACTGTTGTTACTGCATACAACACTTCTTAACTTGTGTTTCTGGGTCTTTCCATTTTCTTTGTGTGTGTGTGTGTGTGTGTGTGTGTGTGTGTGTGTGTGTGTGTGTGTGTGTGTGTATAGGCCCTACCTGACCCTCCGCTGGCTGATGCAGGTGGCGGTCTTGTAGTCCTCGGCCACACACACCTTGTGTCGGCCACACTTGATCTTCAGACAGGGGTCTTTGGCTGGGTCAAGCCCTGGAACACACACACAAAACACACTTATGACACCATGCTCTGGGGGAGCGGTGTGTGTGGGTGTGTGTGTCAAAAATACTGCTTATTCTATTCTACTTTCTTACTCACTTACTCACTCACTCAATTTGTCTGTCTGTGACGTGTGTGTGTGTGTTTCTGTGAGCTTGTGTGTGTGTGTCTGCGACGTGGGTTTGTGTGTGTGTGTGTCTGTGTCTCTGCGAGCATGTGTGTGTGTCTGCAACGTGTGTGTGTGTGTGTGTGTATCTGCGCGCATGTGTGTGTGTATGCGATGTGCGTGTGTGTGTGCGCGCTTGTCTGTGTGCTGCTTCTATCGAAGGTGCCTCAGAACTCCGGAGGCGGCCAAGTAAACGTCGGAACAAAGAGGTCCAGGAAATGATGTCAGCAGGAACTGATGTCTCGACACGCCAGCGTTTCAAGGTGACACGCAGAGTAAATCATCCCTGTGGCTGTCGTCCTTCACGTGTCCTTCGATACGTTTCTTCGTAATGTTTATACTTTTCTCTTGGCAAGCCTGGGCCGTCCTCTCACAAGAATGTTAAATATGTGGGGAAATGGTGTGTGTGTGTGTGTATGTGTGTGTGTTGTTTGACATTGTCAAGATATCAGCACTGAGTCACTGAGTCTCTCTCTCTCTCTCTCTCTCTCTCTCTCTCTCTCTCTATCGCTCTCTTAAATACATTGCACATCATTAAATACATTGCCAAAGCACAAAAAAGGTAAATAAATAACAACAGATTGAAAAAAAAATTAAAGTATCAAAAATAAAAGATACAATACAATAATCTCTCTCTCTCTTTCTGCCCCTCTCTTCTCTCATTCACACACTACCACTCACATATTCACTCTCTCCTCCCCCTCCCTCTGCACTGTGAGCAGTAATGCTATTAAGTGTCTTCACAGCTAAAAACAGATGGGGGTTGGTGGCCACACCCCCAGACTGACTCTAGTCATGCTTGGCTGGGAACTCCTATCTGATCTTATCGATGTGGTGTCCAAATCCAATCCAATCAAATCATACTGTATTTTTAGATCACTTTCCGTACACAACAGAAGTACAAAGTGCTTAACACGTGAACCAACACAACAAGAGTCAAGAAATGAGTATTCAAATAAAAAATACTAATAAATCAAGGAGATATGAGGATCTAGGGTCTAAGGATCTCCCTCCCAGCCTCATCTGGGTTCAGATCCTGGGGGTCCCAGGGTCTAATGATCCCCCTCCTAGCCTGATCTGGTTTCAGGTCCTGGGGGTCCCAGGGTCTGGTCTCTCTCCCAGTGGAGGCTGCTTTTAGAACCCAGGAAGACCTTAAATTGAGAGACTTCAGTCCCTGTACCTGGAACTGATCCTGCTCTGTGTTCAAGGCATTGCTTGGTCCACAGGACCAGACCCAGATCTGACCTCAGAACGGTGAGTCTGTGACCTCTGACCCTGAGCTAAAGAGCCTTACTGTAATCCCTGATCTGATTTTCTCAGATTATCCTCACGCTCTCTCCTCCAGCGCTATTGTTTCCTCGACAGAACTGTGGGTGCGTATGTGGGTGCGTATGTGTGTGTGCATGTGTGTGTGCATGTGTGTGCGCAAACACGCATGTGGTGTGTGTATGTGTGTGTTCTCCTTGAGGCTTGCAGCGATAACAACAACAACAACAACAGAGAGAGTAGTAGTGAAGATACAGCACTAACAAGATGGCCACCAGTCCATTCAGTCTCGTCAATGAGAATGATGCATCTTGATTATTTTATTCTTTATCTTATTCTTTCTTTCAAGAAACATTCAACATTTAAAGAGAGGAAACGATGTAGCGTTAACTTGGTTTTTGTAAAGCTCGCTACATTAAGTCCTTGTTCCAGCAGTACCAATACCAACCTGACTTCACATACCAGCACCAGTACTGACCCAACTTAATACACCAGCACATGTACCAACCCAAACTTACACACCAGCACCAACACCAACCTGACTCCAATCAGCGGTACCAAGACCAGCTTCACTTCTTTAACACTATGTCAGTCATAATCTCACCTTGGTCCATGGGCTTGCTTGGTGTCCATGTTCCTGGCTCCTGAAAATAGAACCGTTAGAAACCATTAGAAACAAGCAGAGATCATTAGATTCCTCAAACAATAAGAGACAGAGAGAAGGCAGACTTGAAGACGGCAAGTAAACTTGGAACAAACCTCCACTTCCTTCAGGTAGCATGATAGAGAGAAAGGAAATACATTTTCTTGTTAGTATTTATAAAGACTTTAAAATAAGGAGACGGTGAAGGTCAGGTAACGTTTCCACCGAATTCACGTACACACACGCTCTCTCTCTCTCTCTCTCTCTCTCTCTCTCTCTGATTGCAGATAAAGCTATAATGTAAAAATAATATAACTTTGATCACATGACAAGTGCTCCCGGCTGAGTTATCCCACATGCACATGTGTTGCTTAATAAAATGGCAGTGGTGACAAGTGACAGCCGTGTGTGTGTGTGTGTGTGTTATCGGAGGACATATGCTTGACTAATCACATCCTCTTGTTTTTCATCACAACATGGCAATTTGCATAAAACACATGACCCCACAGCCTCACACATACACATACATTAACACACACACACACACACACACACACACACACATCAAACACACATATAATGACAATAACACAAATTGTAATAACAATATGATGCTTTGATGGTGTATTTATACAATCATTGCTATTTTGGTGTATTTCGGTTGTGATATATATATATCTGATATATTCTCGCTTTTCAAAAACTGTATTTTTGCATTTATTAGCAGATTATATTGTAAAATGTATCAATATCTTAAATAATTCCTTATACTGTAATAACCACGATCATATATCACTCCACGTCCCACGTCCTTATTTCTTTAATTACTGATGTTTTGGGCTGTTTTGTTTATTTTGCCCTCAAGGCCTGAAGCAAAATAAGCTGAATGGCACACTATTTAAAAACTCATGTTTAAAATGAGACGATAACATTTCCTTCAAGGTAGCGCGCCTTCTGGCCTCAAAAGCAGGTTGAGGTGAGAAGTGCCATCTTTTTGTTTTAAAAATAATTAGATTTGTAGCTACGACGCTCCAAGCTGGCAGAAATTTTTTTTGAGTTATTCACACAATTTAAAATAATTAAGAGTTCTGTTAGAAAAAACTAGGACTGGCCCAAATACATAATTTCAAGCTTTGTATAGTCGCTAGGTTTTCCGCACGAAGAAACACTCGTCAAACTTATTTTTCAACACTTTTTCCACCTCCAAGATTTTGGAAGTTGGCGAAATTGGAAGATAAGGGCGATGCGAACATTGTGCGTGATTGGTCTGAAATACAAGTCTGGTGTGATTTGTCTTTGATTTATTTCCATTCCACAACCGGATTTTCGAGTATAAATCAGAAACGCTTGTCTGCAATGATCTTCTTTGGGCTCTGCCAGCCGTAATAAAATCTACGTTTGAAGTGTGCTGCCGGCTTACGCAACACGTTGATAAACAAACAGAACAACTATCTGGTATTTATCACTTTATTATGTTTACATGTCTTTTACCTCTACCGCAATTCCAGGTCAAAATGGAAATGAAACCTCAATCTTCTCGTGTTTTGCCATTAGAGGTTACTGTTTAGAAATGTACCTATTTCACACCAAGATTAGTCCTTCCCAAGAGAAACATTCCATCAAACATTGGAAGTCTGTGTCCACTCCCTGAGGTAAATGTTACGCCAAGTCTTCAGTGTCACACCACTTGACAAAATACATTTCTTGTACCAATTTCTCATCCATATTAACGCTGGTCTAACTGTGCGAAAAGAATGACTAAACCAGCCATGAACCGTGAGTGTCTGAAAAAAGTGTATGAAACCAGGGGTGTGTCTGCTTCCCAGCGGTTATGGTTCCTTCCCTACTTCCTTCCTTCCTGCCTCCCTCTGGTTCCCACAGTAGAAAAACACACGAGGTTCCTCATGGAACGCACTACTCTCAGATCCCTTCCACTACAATAAAAATACCCCCCACCCCTCTCTATATCTCTCTCCTGCTCTCACTTTCTCTCTCGCTCTCTCAGACACAAACACACACACACACACACACACACACACACACACACAAATGCTCATGTTAGGAGTCTAGTTTCTAAGGTTATACAGCTCCTCTTGCTCCAGATAAAAGAGATACTAGGTTGAATTTAAGAAGGTTTTTAAAGAACCTGAGGCTCTTTCCAGCAAGAAAAACGACAATCTGGTGAGTGTCTCCTCTCCTCCCGTGGGGGGCCGGCGGGGGGGGGGGGGGGGGGGGGGGGGGGGGGGGGGGGGGGGGGGGGGGGG
>JAOPJO010000089.1:10977154-10990810 GCA_027123675.1 Molva macrophthalma
ACACACACACACACACACACACACACACACACACACACACACACACACACACACACACACACACACACACATTTACTATGATAATTTCATGCATACAATGAAAATGTGTTGAACCTGTATATTTTCTATTGATTGGATTGTTAAATTGTTATATGTTAAATTCTCAATGCACATTAATAATAGGTTGTGTCACCTATACTCAGTGTGTGCTTGTATCCCACAGCCATGGTCCCGAGACAGTTCCTGGTCCCCCTCTTCTTCCTCCCATGTGTCCTGTGTGTCCTGGCAGGAAGTGTTGTCATGCATGGTGAGTAGACCAATCAGAGCCTCGGAAAACCACTAGCAATTTTTATTGCTGTCAGGAAGCTGACCGTCATATATTTTGAAGATCGTTTTAATGACCAGCCAAGCCTAGATCTGTACTGCTGCATGAGATAAAAATTACTTCTTCGGAATTGAACATTTATTTTTAAGCTGCAACAATTGAAATTGAAATGATACTCATAATATAGTGATAATATTTATAACCAGCTTCACTAATTTAGCTACTGCTGGTTTGTTTTGTGGTGTATGGCTGTGTGTGCTATGGTGTGTCATCATGGTGTGTGTTGTGGTCTGTGGCTGTTGTTGTCTGTGTTTTGTTTATGTGTGTGTGTGTGGTGTCCTTTTCCAGAGAACTGTATCCCCCGTCTGCCGGCGAGTGTGTTCTCTGTCCCTGGTGATGTGGCCATGCTCAACAGCACGCTGCTGTCTCCCAATGTCTTCCACTACACTGCACTCCCCTATAATATCTCTTGGTATGACCCGCTCAACGGGACGGAGATGGTAAACCAGACCGGTCGATTCCTACTACGGGGGGAGACGCTGTGGCTCCTTAACGTCATGCTGGAGGACGCGGGGGACTATGTGTGTGTTGTCAGGTACAGTTTTGTTTAAAGATTTAACATTTGTATTTAACACTTCACCCTCCTTGATGTCCTAAATCATTGTGTATGACTGGATACAGTCATGAATGAAGATTCGGCTTAAGTAGGCCTAAACATCAATGTGTGTGTGTGTGTGTTTATACATGTGTATATTACAGCGAATTCAGATAAATTGGACCAACCTTTCTGGGGGATTTTCTCGCATGCCCGTGTTTAATATCCCTCCGTCATCCTCAACAGAACCCCCACTGGATGTTTCCAACAGGTCATCAATTTGGTGGTGGACCCCCCTCTGGGTGCCGGCACTTGCGGGCGACCCAAGAAAGCTCCCCAGGTGCTGACCAGAGGGGTGAGCGACGCTCTGACCTGCCCCCTGGCACACTACATCAGGAAGCTGGACAGCTACGGGATACCCTCCTCCATCAGCTGGTACAAAGTAAGCCTTTCACTGGCTGCACGCTCTCTCACTCCAGACAGGTTTCACTATGACCTTGCTGCTTGAAGACATATTGCTACTTGCATCATATTATTGTTTCGTTTTTTTTGTGTCGAGAACGTCAACGACGTGCCAAAAAGCCAATGCTCTTTACTGATGCAAACTGTGGCCAGAGAGGCCACTGGAATGCAAAGTTATATAATATCTCCTCAAAGGAAAGGTGAGTGGCCAGCATGATCCTAGAGTGTAGACACCATTATATCCACAGATTGTCTACCATGATTCCATGACTACCATGAGCGAGGACACCATTATTTTGCAAATTATTTCAGTATTCAGTTTGTTAGCTTCTTCCTGTAGCGGTCTAGCTGGGCAAGAATGGAATTCAAAACTGGAAAACCTTATCAATAGTTTTTCACATCGGGAAGTTCAGGGTGTCTCAGTATTTTCTGAATTGTTTTAGGCAAAATGATCATTAAATCAATAGATAAGTGCTTGAACAGGGAATTTGGAGAGAATGCTTGGTTTGGTTGGTTAAAAAAAAAGTACCTTTTTCAAATTGAGAATAACTATTGGTTGAATGCTCATTTGTTTTTTTCAGGCGACCATACTGAGACATGTATAATACACCCTGAACATACCATTTTAAAAAACTATTTTTGACGTATGTTTCAGACGAGCAACACAATTGGCCCGTTGACTTACTTCTAGCACAGCTGGATGGCTACAGGAAGATGCCAACAATAGAAGACAACAACACAATAGTGAACCAATTCGCAAAAATAATGGTGTCTACACTCTGATTTGAATCATGCTAGACCATCTATTAATATAATGGTGTCTACACTCTAGAATAATGCTGAACAGTTGGTGGATATAATGGTGTTTACACTCTAGAATAATGCAAGACAATCTGGTTATAATGGTGTCTACACTCTAGAATAATGCTGGACAGTTGGTGGATATAATGATGTCTACACTCTAGAATAATGCTGGACAGTTGGTGGATATAATGATGTCTACACTCTAGAATAATGCTGGACAGTTGGTGGATATAATGGTGTCTACAATGTAGAATAATGCTGGACAGTTCGTGGATATAATGGTGTCTACACTCTAGAATAATGCTGGACAGTTCGTGGATATAATGGTTTTTCTACACTCTAGAATCATGCTAGACACCCTTAGGACCAAAATAGTCAACCCTACCTACCTAGGCAAATTGGGGAACCAGCCGGAGTAAGCTAGATCTTGAAAGTATTAAACCGAAGAAATCCCACCCCTCCCTTCAAGCCTCCCTCCAAAGCCACTCCTCTAAAACATGTGACTAGTTTGCAAGCTTTAGTAATAGGTCTGCCTAGCCTTGTGAAACATCCAGTCATGGGCAGAGTGCACGCAGGTAGCCGGGTAATTAGGTAGACATAAAGGAAAGCCATCCAATCATCATTTCATTTGTGCCAAATTAAATCATTGAAAAGGCTTTTTACAGGCCTGTGACAGCCACTGATTGTTTTATTTTTTTGTGTTAGAGCATTTGATTTATCGATTCCTCTCAGGAGAAAATATGACAAAATGCTTCTTACATAAAGAATTACCTTATCTTATCTAGTACCTTAGTATCTTATTTGATCTTAGATTATTTCTGCCTAGCTTGTTTTAACTACTAGATGATGGTCATGTCATGAGGTGATCTAGACTCTATAATGTGTGGTTAATGTTTAACACTCTTTATACTCATTGTTTCATGTGATAATGTGATCCTAAGCCCAGTTCAGATCAATGATTCTCGACGAAACTGCTTGCAACCGGCAACTGCTTGCAAAATAATCACAAGATTCTTTTGCGAAAGAATCACAAGATTCTTTTGCAAGATTCGTACAAGTTTTCTTCTGAAACCGGACCTTTCACATCGCTATAACGAGCAACAACGTGAAGCTGTATGTGGCGATTGCAGTGGTAGAAATCAGGTGCTTCCGCTTACGTCTTGTTAGGGGTTGGAAGCTGGTGATGCAATGAAAAAAAACAGACAAATTAATAATATCGCTGTGCTTCTAGGCAACTGAAACAAAATATCAATGCAGTGATTTTTTCACTTGTTACATTGTTATAATAACCCCTTTTAAAATAAGTACTTCTAATGTCAAACAAATAGATTAAGATTTAAAGCAGGTGTGTCAGGACGTTATGTAAAGCTTATAACATACTTTTAACAACCACTATATACTTGAACACTAGTGACAGCTGCCAGTGCATTTTTCCCATTGCCCTGCATGTCCGTCCGGAACTGGAACACATTTCCAAGTCCGAGTGGCTTAAGTGAAAACCCAGAACTGGTTTGTTCACAACATTACAGTACCACCGCTTACTTTTGTCTTGGCCGCAAAAAGGTGATTGTGTTAATGTTGTGGTCCATCCGCCATGTTTAAATAGCGGGGGTAGATACGTAAATACCCTCAATATGTTGTAAACTCCACCCTGCGATTGGAAGGTAAATCTCTTTGGATGCCATCCAACAGCTTCAGACGCTCTCCAACTAACCAGTTCACACTCTGTGATGTTCTACAACCATTTCATCTTGTCGCAAAATCTTTGATCTGAACTGGTCACTGGGACATGGGACACTTAGGTCACAGGGTCACGTCATGTGTTCTCCTCAAGGGCTGCTCCCTGATAGAGGACGGGCGTGGCAGGTTCAACTACCAGCGCATAGCCACACTGATGGTGAAGAGTGTGTCTCCTGATGACGTCGGCTCCTACACATGCACCCTGACCTTTGACCTGGCGGGGGTCACCGGCTCGGTCTCAGAGACCATAAACGCAGAGGTCAAAGGTTAGCATGGGGGCAAACTCACTCTACTAACTAACTAGTGTTGGTTATAGCTAGTTAACGTGGAGGTTTGGTTAACCCTAGTTTAGTTTAAGACTAGCTCAGGGTAATGGTAATACTGGTTACAGTTTATACTAGTTACCGTTAATATGACACTACATTTATTTAGCTGCGATTTTGTCCAAAGCAACTTACAATATCTGGATTCAACCATGAAGATAAAAACTAAAAAATTGCAAGAATCATGTGAGTAACTTTACATTAAATACTGGTGATTGATGGTAGTTACCCATAATGCTAGTTGAGAGTGAGACTAGTAATGTTGGGCTTGGTTAACGGTAAGCTTATAAGCAGTGAGACTGGTAAGCAGTAAGTTAGTTAGAAGTGCTGTGTTAACTAGTTTGAAGTAAGCTAGTGAGCAGTGATATTAGTTAGCAGTAAGCTAGTTAGCAGTGCTGTGCTAAATAGCTACCATTTGTCTTTCAGGTGAATATGTGCTGCTTCCTGAGGTCCACGCGCCAGCCAATGAGGAGATCAAGGCTGAGATTGGTGAGTAGGGAGAGATTTCTCATTGGTTAAGTAAATATAAATATGTACTTCTTAAACAAACAAACACCTGGCCTTCATCCAGGGTCTGCAAACTGTGTGTGGGTGGGTGTATTTTTTACTAATTTTTGTATGTGTTTGTGTACTCTATGTGTGTGTAGGCTCCATCTTCAGTAAGTTGTGCAGGGTGTTTGTTCCCTGCGTGGGGAAACACCAGGTGTACGTTAAGTGGGTAGTCAACGACGACTTCATCGGAGAGCAGTACGACCGCGTGTACGCGGAGTCTCAGCCGTGAGTAATAACGCCACCTAGTAGCAGCTGTGAGTAATATTGCCCCTTAGTGGCAGCTGTAATACACACTCTCCAACACCACCCTCTCGTGGCCAAATGTCATGTGAATATGGTTTATTTATAGGTGTTTTTGTTTAAAGCACTTTCTAAACCATGTTTGTTTGTTGAAGAAAAAAACGCACCGGAAAACAAAGATAAATTTGACAGGATAAGGAAAAACAAAACAAAAATATAAAAGGAAATTAAACAACAGAATGAAAACAATAAAAAATGTAAATGTAAAATAAAATCTGCAGATATAAAAAATCAACAGGAAGTCTGAGGTTTGACTCGTGGTCCTGGTGTGTTTCTGACACTGGTTCTGGTGTGGTTTTGACCCCTGGTTCTGGTTCTGACCCTGGTCTCTGGTCTTTGTCTCGGTCCAGGTCTCAGAGGGTGGAGGGGGCCCGACCAGGGAACTGGGAGGAGCGTCTCCTCCGGTTCATGGAGGTGCGGGAGGAGGACTTTTATGCCAATTACACCTGCCGTGCCTACAGCGCCCGTGGGCATCCCCATGCCAGCTTCACCCTGCTGCCCGCTGGTGGGTGTGGGTGTGGGTGTGGGTGTACGTGAATGTGTACATTTGCGTCCCTGAGAGTGGAGAGAAGGTCTCTCCCAGGAAATCACGGAATGCAGAAGTTGTGCGGAGTTCCACATAATTACATTTGATAGCTACAGGTGTGTGTGTGTGTGTGTGTGTGTGTGTGTGTGTGTGTGTACTGCAAAAATAATTGAACTGAAATTTACTGTAATCTAATGCCGATGTTGCTGACATACTGTGCTCCCCGCTCAGGTAGCTTGAACTGATGGGACTAGACCCTGTGTCACAATGCACTACCATGATTATAAGCAACAAATGTAGCCTATGTTTTTTCAAAAACGTTCAACATTTTAACCGGTTTAATGGATCAATGTAATGCCTCGTCACAAGCTGCTTCAATTAAAACAAGCAAAAATAGCTTATGATTTCTACAAGTTTCCTCAACAGTGGTATGGCTCACAGTAGCCTGAATAACTCTTTGGCTTTGTTTCATTTTCTACTAGCAGCAATTGGTTATCCTAGCTTGTCATTTCAAATACAAGTAGGCTGTTTGGGAACAGGCTGCTACTTGAAATTGTTAGCTATACTATAAGAATACTAAAAGAATACTGCATGAGCATGCTCATAAGCTGAAGTAGCTTATAATTCATTACAGAACATTTCATAAGAATCCCTATGTAATTATGTTATGTTGCAATGGTAAACAATCAGGGATATATATTTCTTGATTGCCCAGAGGGGAAATACATGTAGGGTACTCTAACGGATTAAAACACTAAATATGTTAAATCGTGGGTGAATTGCGCTGTTGTATGTTATTGCTTAAATAGTCAATAGTGAATAGATCATAGTAGTTTCACTAAATGCTTGGCTCTGCTGCAGCTCTTAACCTGTGCAGGTGCGTTTTGATTTCCTCCCCCAGAGCCCGACCAGGTGGTCCCCATCACGTTGTCCCTGGCCGGAGTAGCGGGGCTCTTCATCTCCACAGCGGTCTTCTACTTTCAGTTCAAGTTGGATGTTGTGCTGTGGTTCAGGAGGGCCTTTCCTGTCTTCTACAGAAACACAGGTAACACACTGTGATGTACTCAACGACACACAACACTTACACGCCCACAAGGTTTCCACCATGTTGGTGTAGCTGTTCACACTTTTGCTCTTTCACTCACTGATTGCCTCTTGCATGTCTGGCGACACACACACACACACACACACACACACACACACACACACACACACACACCAACAACACACAGGTAATGCACTAAAAACAGCAGGAAACCAGCAAGGTACTGAGGTATCGATCTGACAGGAAGTGAAACCACAGTGGTTAAAGATGGAGTGTATAGATGGAACAGCCAAAATACAAAGGACACGGACACGGACACGATGCAGTATGTAGACGTGGTAGAGCTAGAAAGAGCATTGCCCGTATTTTTCCACATAGATGATCAGCCTCACTGTGTGCATATTGTGTTTTGCCAAGTGATAATGCAGTTGGTTATGCAGGGTTTGGATGTGTAGGCCACTCTAAATTAAGTTTAGTTTTTAAATACATTGTCAAATGTGAATTTAGCCTTAGCAGCTTAGACATGCAGGCAATCATGCCGAGGGACAAACAGACAGACTAATGGTGGCTTTTGTATGCAGAGTCTGACGGGAAGCTGTTTGATGCGTACGTGATGTTCCCTCGGAATGCTGGGAAGGCAGTGGAGTCGTTCGTCCTCCAGGCCCTACCTCTCGTTCTAGAGAGACGCTGTGGACACAAACTGTTCATCCCCGGGCGAGACTGTCTGCCTGGACAAGGTGAGACATACACACACACACACACACACACACACACACACACACACACACACACACACACACACCCTGAACTCCCTGAAACTTCCTTCAGCACATGTATGATGTGTTCTGGTGTTCTCTTCAGCCCTGGTAGACTCGTTGGAGGAGAACATGAGGGCCAGCCGTCGACTCATCCTCATCTACACTGCCTCCACCTTCACTGGTTGCCATGACGCCAATGACGACTCCGGCCGTGGCGGCAGCGAGATGGTTTCCATGAAGAGCTGCAGCGACAGACCTCACCACAGCATCAACACCTACTCCAGTATTTCCTACGGCAGACAGGGGCACACCCTGTCTGCCCAGACCACACCTGGACACACCCTCCCTGGACACAAGTCTGAAGGGCAACAGAGAATTGAATGTCAGTTGAGCTTTGAATGTCAGCTGGCCATGCACAGAGCACTGCTGGAGGAATCCATCAAGGTAGGAACCACACCTGGTGTTACCTGGTCAGGTAAACACACATCACCTGTTGTTACCTATTCAGGAAAACACACACACACACACACACACACACACAGAAAGCAAGCAATGCAAATCTGACGGGAATTGAAACTATAAATAACCATCCTGACACCATAGTCATTTAAAATAGTAATTTATACAGTGAATCTTGAATGTTAAAAACATATAATATGGTTGTTTAACTGCACAGATTATATTCTGATTATAATAATGTATATAATATAATAATCTGCTTGTTATGATAGAGATCATAATCTGGTTAGAATGCTGGAGAGATTACAATCTGGTTGTAATGCTGTAGAAGATCATAATTTGGTCGTAATGTGGGAGAGATTATAGTCTGGTAGTAATGATGTAGATTGTAATCTGGTAGTAATGGGATATATTAAAATTTGGCAGTAATGATGTAGTTTAAAATATGGTTGTAGTGAAGTAGAGATTAGAATATGGCAGTAATGGTGTAAATTAAAATATGGTAGTAATTGTGTAAATTAAAAAATTGTATTAATGGTCTATATGGAAGTGGTGTGGATAAGAAAACGGTTGTAGTGAAGTAGGGAATATAATGTGGTAGTTATGGTGTAGATTAGACTATGGTTGTAATGGTTTAGATTAGAATATTGTTGCAGTGAATTAGAGATTAGAATATGGTAGTAATGGTGAAGATTAGAATGTGGTAGTAATGGTGTGGATTAGATTATGGTCGTTTGAAGTAGAAATGGGATTATGGTGGTAATGGTGTTGATTAGAATATGGTTGTAGTGAAGTAGACATTAGAATATGGTAGCAATGGTGTAGATTAGTATATGGTAGCAATGGTATAGATTAGTATATGGTAGCAATGGTGTAGATTAGTATATGGTAGTAATGGTGTGATAATAATATGGGTGTCTTCATCCAGGTGCTGCTGGTGGAGATGGAGGAAGTGGGGCCGGATCAGCTGGCGCTCTTCCCTGCGTCGATGCTCCACCTGCGGAAGAGGCAGGGGGCGTTGTGCTGGTGGAAGAGCCTGAGGAGGAGCAGGGTGGGGTGGAGGAGGTGCAGGGGACGAGATGAAGAGGAGGTGGGTGAGGAGGAAGAAAAAGGCAGGCTGGACTCGGGGTACGGAGCGGAGTATCTCTCTCCGTCCCGTAGGTTCTGGAAGCAGATGAGGTACCACATGCCCGTCAGGGGGAAGAGAACCACTTACCCAGCAAAGATCTCGCTGTTGAACCTGGGAGGCGGAGGGGTCAGGGGTCAACAAGAGAAGATGTAAAGGACCACTGGAAATTCAGTCAGGAGGTCAATGCTCATTGGCTCATACGAACACGACAGTGGAAGCCAAGAACCCGGTTCCTAGGCATTCTCATTTGACTACGGGGAACGCCTTTAGGCAGATGCTTCGATTGTGCCATTCGGGGTGAGAGAGGAGGGATATCCGTTTCTATTACATGTTTCGAAAATTGCTTTGTCATTTTCGTTGCCAAAAAAACTCCATATTTCTTCTCCTTGTCATCCTTCTTCTTCTTCTTCTCTTCTTCTTGTCCAAGAAATGTTGTGTAAAATCGGATTAAGTTGGGAGAAAGAATGTGTATTGTAAATATGTATTATAACATGTGTAAATGTGTAAAATAAAAGTCTTTACAAATCATAATCCCAAAATATGCATTTATTTCCTGTGTCTAGTGATTATTGGACGTATTGTAAAGAATTTGAGAAAAGTCCTTTGCACGGCATGCAATAGATAGGCAATGCATCTTGAAGGGAGAAAATCAAGCTGAAGTTTTTAGTTTGAGTTTAACTCAGTTAAACTCAAACCTAATGCAGTTGGAAGCCCCAAGAACTGACAAGTCAAGTGAGTTGGTATTTGTGAAGCCCTTGTATACAAACCACATTTGAACGGGAAACTAGGTGTGTAGGTGGAGGTTCTAGGTCAGGTCAGGGGGCCGGGGAAGATGGTTATAAATCTGTTTGGTGGAGGAGAAACGAGGGGGAAACCAGAAGAAGTTCGAATTTCCAGCACTGCGTCACCTCAAGTAAGACGCACTTAACATATTCTAGTGAGTCAAATTAGTTCTTTAGAGTTTTAGGTTTCTAATATTGTATCACTGAGCTATCTTCTAGATATTTACGATAAACGATAAATAGTTATCGATAATCTTTTATCGATAATCAGATCTTTGATCTTTTATAGATCTTTAGATTTAAGGACCAAAGTTGATCAAATATTAATATATTTGTATAGTAACCACTGCGCTACTCAGAAATTTCATATACTTATATAATACTATAATACACTTGTGTACAGTCTATAAACGAACCATGTGGTGTTTCCTCCCTGTTTTCTCTAGTCCTGCAACCTGTTTTTAACTTCCTTTCTGAGTAGTTGGCTGACATTCCTTGGCTGCGTATTGTAGGATTAAGCGGTTAGTGGGCAACCATGGTCTCTCGACTGGGCAACCTTATTATTTGCCTCGTTGTCAAAGGATAGTAATATATAAATTAATGAATAACGAGCAAGAGAATATTCAGTCAAGCTGTCGTCTCCCATTCCAGACGGAGGATATGACCTACGAGCGGCTTCTTGTTCTTTACCTGGTCGCGGTGCTTGGGCTGCAGCCGGCTCCCGTACACGGTAAGCAGTGGCACAGCGAGACCTGTTCCGACCCACACCGAGACCTTTTCCGTAGATATGAATTACCGTACCTAAAGTAATTCATATCTACCTCTATATTTCTCTGATAGACAGATCCCAACGTATAATTCGTATAATTATAATAAGTCGATTATTTTACACTTTTTTTTAGACTATGATCTCAAACCCTATTTGGTCCAACAGGTGCTTAATTTTGCTTTCGGTTTGTTCTTTAAGATTGTGTTATAAAACAAATCGTTATTAAACTACTATTAAAAGAGCCGGTTTATAAAACGATGCATTTACTGCTGGTTAAATTAGTCAATTCATAATGGGTTTTTTAACTCTCACTCACACAAAATGACCTTTAAAGAACCCCTTTCGTTAATTGTTTTCCGTATTCATTTTGTTTTTGCTTTTTCCTTTACGCAATTCATTTCCGATGCAACTTAACCAAGACGAGCCTTGTATTTATAGCTCACGCAACAACTGCGCCTCTGCAAAAGTAAAAGGCAGCTACAGATCTCTAACACAAGTAGCGTCTGGTGCATAGTCGGGGGCTGCGGGCTTTGAAGCGGGTCTATATTTTCGTGGTAAAAAGAGTTTGCATGTTATGAACCAGTTTCGCTTAATTGTTTCTATATTAAATATTATGTTATATTTATTATATTATATTTATCATTCTTATTATATTATATTAATTACATTATTATGGTCGATTTCTTTAGTACACATTTAATAAAGCAATACTTTACAAGAAAGAAATACGAATGAACGAACAATGTGAAATAATTCATTGTTGTCTTTCAGCCAGCGGATGGCGTGACTACAAGCCACCTAGTGGCTATATTGGTGAGTTCGGTTGGGAAACCTAGAATCTTCGGGGATACCAACCTAACATGAAAACTCAATACATTTGAAATGTTGCCTAAGTGGCGAAATGCAAAACTAAAAAAGATTGCATTCAGTTGTCATGGTTTCCAAAGGTTCTAGAAGGTTCTAGAAGGTTCTAGAAGGCATACATACACCACAAACATGGAGAGGGAAAGGGGTGTGTCTGGGAAATGTTGGGATACTTTTAACAATGCATGAGATTTACTCCCAGATCTTCTGATTTTCATTCTACACTTCAATCAGGTTGGCTGCAGAGGTCTTAACTGATTGATCAACCTTTGAACCCTGAACAGGTGTCGTGTTGGAAGCCCTATATCTCAAAAATAATACTATGACTATGAATGAGGTCACCACTGGTTCAACATCAATGCAACTATGCTTAAAAATATGCAGGACATGACGTGTATGCGATAGACTTTATTCACCAATGGCCATATTGTTTGTTAGGTGGGGAAATCTCCATACACCCACCTCCCTGTAAGAATCCTTTCCAATCTAATGAAAGAATATAATCTGAGTCAGTGGCAAAAACTATCACATGTACAACAAAAATCTTTGTCCACATTAGTCCCATTTCCTTCTTTTGGTTAAATTAGCATGGGGAATGAATTGCGTAAAGGAAAAAGAAGGAAATGAATACAGAAAAACAACTGACGAAAGGGATTATTTAAATGTCCATGTTCAATCAACCATTTTTAAAAAGTCTCTTTTAAAAGCAGTTTAAAAAAGTTTTTTTAATCCAACTATAAATGTACTCTTTTAAGTGTCAAAACGTCTGTTTAATTTAATACTAAAAAATAAATGCATATTTGATCATTGTTTTATGCATTCTTTATCAAAACTTCTAAATAAATTATGAAACATTCATCGATTCTTTCCAAGTAAACTTTACACCGCAAAATTAATTGATTGTACCCGAGTCACAAGATGAACATATTGTGATCATCACCCCCCCCCCCCCCCAAGACCCCACCAGTACTGCCTCATCACCACCCACTCATTTTACAGTCAAAATATGGACAAAAAACACCTTGATGGTTTCAAGACAAAAATATATTTTTACATTTTTATACATTTTAATTACTTCTCAAACAAACACTATTATTAACAAATATGTAAACAAATCAATCAACATAACTATTGCGATTAACAAGGAGGAGGATAAGAGAAAAATAAATCTTCAAACAAGACATCTTTGTGCTCTGTTGCAGAACAACAGAACATAAAGAACTTAGATTAGACTAAAGAAAAGCAATATCTTTCCACAGAAAAGTTATGTGCCGGTTTGACACAATGATCAACAAAGTCAGACAGTCCTTTCCAAAGCAAATATTTTTTGCTTCTACAACATGCATTGAAAAGGTGCTATGTTCACACACTCTCTCACATACCACAATACACTGGAGTAGTTAGAAGACTCAGAGAGAGAGAGAGAGCAAGAGAGCGAGAGAGGAGAGAGAGAGAGAGAGAGAGAGAGAGAGATTGAGGGGTTGGGTGTGAGAGAGAGAGAGAGAGAGAGAGAGAGAGAGAGAGAGAGAGAGAGAGAGAGAGAGAGAGAGAGAGTTTAAGACAGTCAGAGTCTTAGAGAGTGTGAGGTAGAGATTGTGAGATGTGATACACTCCAGCACATAGTGTGACACTATGTGGACAATATGTGAGCGTTGCGGTTTTGTGGAAATTAATATATAAGCAGCGTGTGTGTGTGTGTGTGGTGTAAAATAAAACAAACGTTAAAGAGCAAGTGAAAAAAAGAATGCGTTTCGGGTTGACAGTTCTAGGAAGGAGAAGGGGGAGTGTTATTATGAGAGGTCGTTTAGGCCATATTTCATACTTAACTTCTCTCCACATTATCGTACTCTCTCTCACACTACCATACTCTCTCTCACAGATCATCATACTCTCTCTCACAGATCATCATACTCTCTCTCACACACTATCATACTCTCTCTCCCAGATCATCATACTCTCTCTCACACACTATCATACTCTCTCTCACAGATCATCATACTCTCTCTCACACACTATCATACTCTCTCTCCCAGATCATCATACTCTCTCTCACACACTATCATACTCTCTCTCACAGATCATCATACTCTCTCTCACACACTATCATACTCTCTCTCCCAGATCATCATACTCTCTCTCACACACTATCATACTCTCTCTCACAGATCATCATACTCTCTCTCACACACTATCATACTCTCTCTCCCAGATCATCATACTCTC
>JAOPJO010000089.1:11005974-11017312 GCA_027123675.1 Molva macrophthalma
AGGCAGTTCTGAAGGCAAAAGGGGGTCCAACCCGGTACTAGCAAGGTGTACCTAATAAAGTGGCCGGTGAGTGTATGATCCGGGTTGTGCGAGTCACTTGAGTCAAATTAACCTGATCGCTAGTTAATGCAGCCAACAACCACTTTAACATGTCTACACATATGGACTAGCCTACATCAGAAAAAATATAGAACTAGGACTCCAAACAGTCACACAAGGTATTCACAACCCACGCACCGCCTATCCCAGCGGTCATCCCAGCGGACAGTGTGGACAGCAACGGTAATGTTTCCCGCAACGGTTACGTAGGAAAAGCTTTTCCAAAACAAGTTAATTCGCAACAATGTGTGAGTGATATAAATAAACTCATTGCTGCAAGAGGTTTGTGTTTGACGCGATTTCTCATTTATGTTGTTAATATCGCCAAATTTAGGAGGACTCAACTGACTCGAGTTAATGGTCACTAAAGATCCATGATTCCTGGGTTATTTTAGAGACACGGGTGAAAGAGCCGAGTAGACGCATGGCTCATGCGAGTGATTCGCTGCATTAACTAGCGATCGGGTGAATTTGACTCGAGTGACTCACACAAACCGGATCATATTAGTGAGTCACTCAGAATAACCCGAATCGTTAAAATGATCCGGGTTGAACATCACTAGACTTTTGCGAATTAACTTGTTATGGAAAAGCTTTTCCTTCGTTACCACGTCACCGTTGCGGGAATCGTCATTACTCTAGGAATAATGACCACACCCGTAATTCGCTTGAAAAGGAAGACGCTGGGATAGGCGGTGTGTGGGTTGTGAATACCTTGTGTGACTGCTTGCAGTCCTAGTTCTATATTTTTCTGATGTAGGCTAGTCCATATGTGTAGACATGATAAAGTGGTTGTGACACACAACATTGCCCACAGTATGTATAGTGTATGTTTGTGTACAGTTACATTGAATCGGTCCTCTGTCTCTCATTCTGTTTAAACACAGAAGGTCTCAATCTATAACTGGCGGCATTCAAATATTCGTTATATCCTCTCCGCTCGCCGCTGTTGTTGTTTTTAGACTACAAAGCCTTAATTTACCGACAATTGTGTGCTGTGTAACCTAAAATGTGTGTTTTTTGGGTGAGGGGTGAGGATGAGCTACTTGCACATGGACCATTAGAAACCTTCTACTTGTAGGCCTAGGCCTATGATAAATGCATCATGTTAAAAATCATCTCACAGGAATAATGACTACAGGATATGCCAGTTACCAAGGGCCTTTTGATGCAAAGTTTTAACTTTAAAGTCACCATGGTCACCCAAATCCATCATTTGCTTTAATTGTGACCCAGTGACACCAAATCAAAAAACATATATTACTAATGCACTGGACAATTAAGACGCACCTCTTTTTGTTGGATATTAGTTAATCTTATATTTTATATGAATGATTTAAAGTCCATAAAAAAGAGGTGTGTCTTATTTGCCATGTGTACAAGTCGGTAGTGATTTGTAGTGGTAGTGGTAGTGGTGTGTCGAATATCTGTCGAATATATCCAACTAAACTTCACCGCGGTCAGCAAAAACCAAAAACCTTCATCAAGCCATCAACGTGGCATACAACCATATTGTATAACAGCCTGGAATCAACATCTTCCAATTGCCCTGAGCCTTTATCGGACTATTCCAGTAAGTCTGGGTAAGTGTTATAAACTCTTTCTCGGGATCGTCTGTGTAAGCGAAGCAACGAGCTGTGGAATTCATGGGCAGTATCATTCAAGAGAGATTCAAAGTTTATTCAGATACATAAAGCTAGTTTGTACAAGGGAAGATCACGCCAATGACGTGAAGATTCTAGGCAGTTATCTTCAGGGCTTACAGATAAGAGTTAAGCAAAATAGACACGTACGCAGAAAAGTGGCACATATGGTTAAATAAGAATAATACATAGATGAAACATACATGACAACAACTAACAGACATCCTAATTAATAACAAGACATGTGAGTGACACCTGCGCAGTTTCCGATACAGAAGTAGAGAATTTACTTCTGGCTTTGGATGTTATACTTTACGATTCCAAACAGTGAACGAACTGTAATCGTGTGAACAGCTAGTGTACAGAACCAAGCCCGTATAGGGCATCTCTTATTTATAAGCCGACATGTCGTCTGTGTTAGCTGTTCAGCGAAGCTTAATGGGGCGGTGATTTGAGTTTACGTCCCTATTTCTGTGCTCAATACCAAAACGTATATTTTAATTCCGAATAGTCGTGATTTAAATGTATCACTTAAAATATATATATATATGGATCTCAGATGAAAAATAAGAACCCTGATCCAACCCCACCTGTAATTTGTTATAAATAGTGTTTGTATGTTCATTTTTAACACTATTTCACATGTGTTTTTTCAACAAATATGGTAATATTGGTAAATATAAATCAAATAACTTAGATTTGTATTAAATACGTTTTTTTCAAAGTTCACTAAATTGATGCATTTGGCTTAAATCAACCAAAAACATAAGGGGGCACCTGCCCCCCCTGCCCACTGAGATGGCCTGGAGGTCATCCACCGCAGTCATGCTGGCAGGTGAAGCAACTATCAATGCCCATTTACTGAGCCTACGTTACTGTCCAGATCACCCTTTTACAAAACCTTGCAGGGCCTCAGTCCTTCTAGGATCCATCATGAATACACATGATGGCTTGTATCTTTTCTAAAGGGAATGTAGTGTCTAAAGGCAATGTTGTGTCTACAAAGGGTATGTTCTATCTACAGGGAATGTTGTACTGGGAGATGATGAAGCTTCTTGTTCTGCTGCTGGTGTTCTGTGGGGTGACCTGTGCAGAGGGAGATCAGGGTAAAGGTGAACCTCCAGGTTCGATCTTACGTCACTCACTCTCTACTGCATCCATCCTGCCTCCACAGCAGTGATGAGTTCAAAAATCAAGTATCATCAAATGATCCTCACCGTCACCATGACCATCACCATCATCATCAACATCATCATCGGCACTAGCATTACATTCATCACAACCATCATCACCACTACACGATGATGGTGGTGATGCTGATAGTAATGGTGCTGTTGATGGTTACTATCACCAACAGAGTCTACCTGTGAGATGTACAGAGATATGAAGAGTTTGGGTGTCACTGAGGGGGAGGCTCTTCGCATCATACCAGATGGTCTGCAGAGGAGCATTTGGAACGACTCTCAACATGACCTGTTCACCTGGCACCGCCAGAAGGGAGACACCTATTTCTCCTCAGAGAACGAGCGAATCCATCACCATGGCCCTGCCCTCTTCTTCCTCCCTCTCTTTGTCAATGACACCGGTCTCTACATTGCCCGGTAAGACAGCCAGTACGCATACCACAGGTTAGGGAAAGCGATGATGAGGCTTTAGAATAATTTTCTCCTCAAGACCAATGTGAGGAGGATAATAATAGAGCTGAAAGATGATTTCCTGCATTGGCACTTGTATGGTGGGGTGTTTGTATTATTGAGGATGGATAGAGCAGTCTGAACTGGCAGTGAACCGGGCACTGTTTCCTGTGTCTTCATGCCTTGCTCCCCTCCCCCCCAAAATGCAGGCTCAAATTTTTGGGGAAATGCCACATCTTCCTCGTACCTCTGCTTGTGAAGTCGGCCAGCACTCCCCTGGGAAAACATCGACTCTACACCCCCATCAAGGCCTCTGACTCCAACCCCCGAATCCCCTGTCCGGAGCAGGTCACGGATATGTGCAAAGATGTGAAAGGAGTTCTCAGCTGGTACCGGGTATGGCACCTGTCTCTGTATTCACTGTCTATCCCCTACCTGCTTCTTAATGACCTGTCTCTGTATTCTTTAAATGATGGTCTTATTTTAGTAACATTGACAGAATTGCATAGATTACTATGTTGAGATCGTATAAGACACATGCCTGTCTATGTATTCACTGTCTCCCCCCTACATGCTCCATAATGACCTGTCTATGTATTCACTGTCTCCCCCCTATCTGCTCCTTAATGACCTGTCTCTGTAGCCACTGTCTAAATCCTCTTAAAGACCTGTCTCTTTGAATAGTAGAGTTCAGAGTCAGATGCTCACTGGGATCAATACTACTTTAGTACCATAGTACTATCCCATGGCAGTACTTGAGATGTTCGCCGGTTCAACAGCAGTTCAACAACCTACGCGAACACTCCTACACCCCCCCTCCCTACCATCTTATCCTTGTGTTTCCTCCAAGAACTCCAGTCTGATGGTGGGGGAGAAACTCCCTGCACTGCAGCTGCAAGGACACAACATGGCGGACGCGGCCGTGTACACGTGTATGTGCACGTGGAGACACAATGAGAAGGAGTACAACTCCACGGCCTCCAGAGAGCTGCAGATAATGGGTCAGCATCAAGAAACACAGCATGCATAGTTATAGGTAACTCAGAGTTGCCCATAAGTAGATTGATGTAGATATACATCAATCAATTATGGGCACCTGACCGGAGTCTTCCACAAGGCTAGGCAGACCTATTGCTAAAAGAAGCAAGCTAGTGATGTATTTTGGGGGAGTGGCTTTGGAGGGAGGACTGGGATGGATGGAATTGTTTTGGCTGGATACTTTCAAAATCGAGCATACTCTGGCTAGTTTCTTCACATTTATTTATTCATTCATGAAATCAAGGAAAACTACTACTACTACTACATTTTTCGACGTGTACAACTTTTGCTAGGCATCTACCAGTAGGCCTATCTACTCTCTAGCTATGTGTAGATGACACATTGTAAGGTTAAGATTTGTTTATGTTTATTTGTTTTATTTTGGTCATATTACTACCTTATTATTCCTTACCGCGGAGTCAGAGCCATATACTGTATAAAATAGGTCAGAGCCATAGTGTATAGCTCAACATTACTATTGCGTCTTTGTATTGGTGTTCCCTAACCTGACATTGCCTGACCAATTCGCAAATGTGTATTAGTCTGGAACCGCTCTGCTCATTTTAGATTTCCAAGTGGCGTTAACGACGGGCGTAGACCTACAACCAATCAGAGCAACAAAATGTTGCTTGTTATACGTCCACCAACGAATAACCAGAGGTTTATTGGGAAGTGAAATGTGCATCATAATGGTGTTTTAATGGTCTTGTATCTCTTTGTGGTTATCCTCTTGTTGCCTGCAGTGAAACTGGTTCATAAGAAAATCCAGCCTACCACCACGGTGCTGACCATTCATCCAGGTGAGCTCCTAAACTTGGGGTCGCTTGAAATGCAGATGGACACAGGTGATTGCAGAGTGTTGATTGAAAAGGTTCTGTAATGGTCCTGCCTATTTACGAACCGACTGCCTAATGATTCAAAGCCACAAGTGAACTACTACTCACTTAGTGTGGTGTGATGCACATTTATTCACTGGGACATTGTTATTACAGGCAGATGTTGCTTGAGGTTTAACTAATGTGCGGGGATTCTGTGGAAACAGATGCACAAACATGAAAGAATTTGAAGTCGCAATTTCTGAACCTTCAGTGTCATCAGGGTTTACTCTCTAACTATATATATAACCCAACATAGTATATATAGAGAGATGGGAAACCCTGTTAATCCTCCTTCCTAATCTGCACTCAGAATCGTGGACCTACCTGCCGGCTGTGTTGGTGTGTGTCAGCATTGTGTTCCTGTTAGCCGCCCTCACCATCAAATACTTCTTTGTGGACCTGGTTCTGTTCTCCAGAAGGTTACTGAGATGCTGCAAGTCCAGCAATGGTGAGTACAGCACAATGTTTAAATTGTCTTCTAGAGGTTTTGGAAGTATGTTCTAGAGGGGCTTAAAGAAGGTTCTAGAATTGTAAAGTATGTTCTAGAGGTGCTTAAAGTAGGTTCTAGAAGTGTAAAGTATGTCCTAGAGGTGCTTAAAGTATGTTCTTGTGGTTTAAATTATGTTGTATGTTCCAGATATGTTATAAACAGTCATCCATCCATCCATCCATCCATCAAATTGCCTAGGTGCTAGATCCCAAAAGTAAATGTAGATAAAAGTATAACCAGTTTGTCAACCTCATAGTTAACTCAAGACGCGCACAACACCTATTAATTAGTCTAGAGGTGTTTAAAAAGTGATGTGTAAGGTAGAGAGGGGTTTAAGAATGCTCTAGTCTAGAGAAGTGTTTTCCACCTGTGGTACACCAGGGTACTGCAGGTGGTACTTTGGATTTTAATCTTGAAATAGACTAAATGTTACAATGCAAAAATAGTGTCACTTTTTGGATTCCATCATTTTTTGTGTTAATTAGCATTTGCTCAATTAAACACTGGGAACATAAGCAGCTTTACTGACTTTTTCTTTCCCCTGTTTCTCCCTTGCCATGGCCTTCTTGCAGTAATGAAGGGGACGCTGGCACTCTTTGCTCTGCATGTGTATTTATCTATTGTTTACCGTTTGCATATGAGAGGTTGTCCGCAAAAGCTTTTGATGACAAATGAGTGGTACACCTAAAGTCCAAGGATGGGAACCACTGCTCTAGATGTGTTTAAAGCTTGTTATATGTTTTGATTGATGTGATGTCTGCTGCATGTGCTAGATGGGTCGCAGTACGACGTCTACGTGGTGTACCACTCTCAGGAGGAGAGTAAGGTGATCCTGAACCGGTTCCTCTCCCAGGCCCTGCCCCACGTCCTGGAGCAGAAGTGTGGCTACAGGGTCTTCATCCATGGCCGCAATGACATACCCAGAGCAGGTCTCAAGATTAATATCCACATCACATTATCTGCACACACATGTAACGTGTTGATAAGGAAGCGGGCACCTTTTCTTATCCGAGCGGGCTAAAGAATAATTGTAAGGTAAGGTGCAAATAGAAAATAAACCCCTTAATGAAAACATAAATACATAGCTAGGACAGGAATGATGACACATACATATATATTTGTGTGTTATAGCTATGTATAGCTATGTTGTTGTCACGCATAGGCATCAGACATCTGCTTCATAACATAGTTGTAACGTCTGAAACATACAAAGCGCGTATCGTCTATACGCAAACCTCCCTGACCTGCAACACAATATGCCCAACACACTGCAGTAGGACGTGATGATGAAGGAAGTATTAAAGGAAGTATTACAGGAAATATGGAAGTATACGTGTGGTCAGATATTATCACTTGTACACATCCTTCTCCAGATGCTTGTCTGATCAGCATCCCTCCACTCAAAGATAGCTACTAACTAACCTGTTTACTATGAGTTCTGCTGGTAGTACTAGTGCTACTTTAACTACAGATCCTTCTACTCAAACATGAACTACTAACTAACCTGTTTACTATTAGTACTACTACTAGTACACTCACTATAAGTATTACTATTAGAAACACTAGCATTTTTTTCTTACTGATGACAAACCTTCATGGGAAGTACTGAAATTGCCGTTAACTAGTGTGCATAGTTGTTCACTAGTTGTGCCCATTCTTTCACTAGTAAGCAATTTTGTCTCATTGTCTCAGATTTGATTGCTAACATACCATTTTCTCCTTGCGTACACACCTATTTCTATTTAGTTTATACGGGTATACGCGTGCATTATATCCTGTTTACTGCTAGTACTGTTGCTACTACTACCAGCTACTACTGTTGCTACTACTTTTAACTAACTTCAGGTGGAGGAGCTTGTTCTACTACTAGTACTACTACTGGTACTACTAACTAGTTCCCGTCCTCCAGATCGGTTGAAGCAGGTGAGGCTGTGCAGGAGACTGATGGTGGTGCTCACTCCGGGGTTGGAGATCCATGAGGAACTGGGCTCTTCCCCCGGCAGCCCTGTAGGGGATGATGTTGACTGGCAGGTAGGTCCTTGCACACCCTATTACCGATAACCACAACCAAATGATCTATACATCCAATAAAGGTACTAGTAAAGGTGCCCAATGTGGTGCCCGATTCGGCCGCATATTTTGTCTGAACGAAGAAGCCAATTTCGATTTCCCCCCCCCCCCACCCCACCTCACAAATCTCTGCTGTCTGTGTGTGTGTGTCCACCAGGCCTTGGTCCAGGAGATGAGAGTGATCGTGGTCCAGCTGGGTGAGGTGGGACCCCAGGGCTACACCCATCTCTCCCCCACCATGCAGCACTTCATCCACAAATGTGTCCCCCTCTGCTGGCGGGAGGACTCACCAGGCGCTGCAGACTGGAACTCCCGTTTCTGGAAGAGGGTGCGCTATGCGATGCCCATCGTGTCTGCCAAACCCTCTTATTTTTCTGTGTTGTGAGAGGTTCTTGGCTGTGGTGTTGTCATGGGTATCGGAGTTTACGGTGATGTTAATGATGTTGAGTATCACTTAATTTATTTATTTATGCATTTACACTTTTTAAAGACCTGCAGACACCGTCTCCTGTAGTCTCTCTCTCTCTCTCTCTCTCTCTCTCTCTCTCTCTCTCTCTCACATACACACTCTCTCTCCTGATGTGAACATGTTATTGACTTGGCTATTAATGTTGAATAATGCCATCTATTAGGGTTGCCAGGTTGGGTAGTATTTTAAGTAAATGCCCAACCTCCGTAAATTTTGTTTTCATTGCATTTTATGTATTATTATAAATGTTTTCATTATTATTATGATTAATTATTCAAACCCAACACAGGAGAACACAGACACAGCAGATTGAATGAAGAAAGCCCTGATTTATTAATAAAGAGGGAGTCAGGAAGACAGGCGATGGTTCGGGACTGGGATGGTACACAATGAGTACCATCAAAAAGTAACCTGAACACAGGGCACACTAGGGTTCCAACCATTCATTGGGAGGAACAAAGTAACACTTGGGAACAACACGTAGAACTTGGTAAATACTATTCGACTCTGAAACGCAACTACCATGGCGTGTAGACAACATCCGACGATGAGTGGATGACAAACCAGGGTTGATATACTGTGGGGGTAATGAGCTTGATGTCAACGGGGAGGAGCCAATTGGTGATCAGTGGCGATGCGCCCCGGCGAGGTAGACAACTAAGCAAAGGGCGTGTTGGGGGAGGTAACCGAAGCAGATGTGACACCAAGAGCAATTGTCTTTTGTATCTATAGGGCATCATGGGATTCGTTGTTGGTGATATAATGCCATTTTAAGAGGACCGCCATTTTGAGAGTTGTATGGCTGTAAAATCCTTAATAAACGTAAATATAACATAATCTAGGCTAATGAAAAACTTTGTTTTGCTACGTCTGGCATGAAAAACGCTGTGGCAGTTTAAAACACAACCACCCATAATAAAAAATAAGCAATAAACAATGACCAAAAAAACATGACTACCAACACAATAGGTAATATTCCGATGCTCACATGCTTGGGATGGAGGCGGTCATTGCGATGTGACGTCGCGATGTACAAGCTCTATTTTAATAATAGAGCTTTAATAGGGCCTGGAATAAAATGAAAGGTGCAGTGTAGAATTGTGTGAAATCTAGTGGAACGGACTTGGCAGATATGGAATAGGCAAGGGGGTATTCAGTTGGTCACAATCTGCAATCGCTAGAAACCACTCAATCCTACACACTGCACCTTTAAGTGAAACCAGTCAAAGTAAAAATGTATTATTTCAAAATGTAGACACCCCACTCATTGCAACATAACTTATAAACCATGATTGTTGAAAATGTTTTCCTCTTCATAGCTAAAGAAGGCTACATTCATTGCACGATTTTCTAATAAATGCCAACCTTAGATGTAAGTTTGTCTGCTGGTTGGGGCTACTCATTTGGTCTTACGCACGAACACACACACATACACACCCACCAACATCACCACTGTATCCCTCATACGACTCGGGTAGTGAAGCGGTTTAGTGGGTAGCCTACACCAAACCTTTGTGTTGTCAAAAGGCATGAAAGCTGAGCACAATTGCAGAGAGCACAAGAGACAACATTTTTGCAAAAGAGTGAGAGAATCAAGGCAGGGTATTTATAACATAGGTCAGCAAGAACATCAAAAGGTTTCAAGAAAAAGGTTTCAAGAAAAAAACAATGGAGACGCGTTAACATCCCAAACGGTGTTCAACCATTTGCTCAGTTTGTTTACAGGGATCCAGACGTCATGAGTGGGCAGATAAATGTAAACCACAAGGCTTTCAAAGCCAACGTATTTAATGAGGAACAAGTGATTAAATTGAGGAACGGAAAAGTGCTGCCTTGCAGCCGGACTGGTTTGAGAGTGTCTATCGGTATAAAGTAAAGTGAATGACAGCTTCTTCAGCCGACATCGACCTATAGGGACATGGGGTGCTGTCCCGCTCGATAGATCTCTTACGCTTTATGACTCAGTGTAACTTTTGCTACGTCACTAAATAAATCCGAGGCCCTGTGCCGACAAATTTCATCTCCGTCTCAGTTTATCTGCTCGAGTAACAGTGGTCTGAACCGTTGCATATACGATTGGCGTTATGTCCCTTTTTTCAGAAAATGAAAAAAGGGCTGTGTGTCTGTTACAGCAGATTACTTATATACGTTGGTGATATTATTGATGTCCCCTCAAGAAAATACTCCATGTTTGTCCATCTCAGGCTCCTGAGATGGATGCTTATCTGCCAGCAGGTTTAGCACTGCCAACTAGTACTACCATAGTACTACTTAAGATCATACAAGACATTCTTGCACGTTGAAAACAAAGACCACGATTTTTGGATCACTGGCACTTGCTGTTCTAGAGCCAGACACTGATTTTCTTAACTCTCACTGCCCCTTAGTGGTCAGATATATTTAATGCAAGCAATAGAAACCAATACATGCGAGAGGCTGCTCACTGCAGAGCCAATGGGTGGAGCTCGGCCTAGTCCAGCTCCACCTCTAGGTCCAGCTCCCCAACTCACTCATACAACTTGGTAGCACAGGTTGATCGGTACTGGAAACCTGATTGGTTCTACCTAGCCATAACCCTAACCATAACCGTAACCCCTAAACCTAACCATAACACTAACCGTAACCCCTAAACCTTACCATAACCCTAACCATAACACCTAAACCCAACCTTAACCCCTAAACCTTATCATAACCCTTACCATAACTGGGTTGATTGGCTAGCATAAAACCCAATCAGTTGGACTAGGTCCAGAGAGGTAGAGCTGGACAAGGTCAAGCTGGCTCTGCAATGAGCCGCTTAGGGAGGGCAGTGTTCTGTTGGGTGAGGCCGGGTGAAGGGAAACCCCACAAAAAACACAAGGCACAACACAATGCAAACCGAAGAAATAATGGGAGCGAAAAACAAAACACTTTCAACACCGCCACAAATAGGATACAATAATTGAGGGAGAGAGAGAGAGAGAGAGAGAGAGAGAGAGAGAGAGAGAGAGAGAGAGAGAGAGAGAGAGAGAGAGAGA
>JAOPJO010000089.1:11117643-11130190 GCA_027123675.1 Molva macrophthalma
GGAGGAAGGGGGGCCGGAGGAGCCGGTGGTGGACCCCACCCAACAAACACCACCACCACCACCACCAATGAAAGGCCGCCTATTGACATGATGATGAATGGTCCCAGCCTCCAGCGTGCAGCACTACTGGGGGTAGGGGGTGGAAATTGAGTGGAAATTGAGTAAAGGGGTCCTCGGTTTACATGTGAACATAATCATCCTAATATGTGCCCACGTGCGCCCAATGGGCTGACACACTTAGAAGCTACTTAGCTGAGCAAACTTTCAGCGAAAATCGATTCAATAGGCGTGTTGTATGCCATGCCGGGTTGATTTCAACGGTGCCTTTTTTTGTTTTTTGCCAGATCCGGTCCGAAGTGTAGCTAGCTAGGGACCATTTCTAAACCATCCCAATATCCTAACTGAGCTGACTATAAATTTAATATTTTAATTTAATATTAATGTTTCATATTGTTATGCCAGTTCCCACAGAACCACAAAATACTAATAATGAAGATATACTTTATGAAGGGCAAGTTAGAAATCACAGCAGTTGTTCTCTAATGTATTGTTTACCACTAAATGAACACAAGAAGTTGGAGAACTGTGAGATACATAAAACATACAATCAAAAAACTCAAGGATTAGCGATCATTACGTAATGCTGATCCGTTTGTTCAAAGCTAAGACAGTGACACATAACAGCACACAACCGTGTCTGTCTCGAAGCAACGTCCCGTCAACATATACAACTAGATCATGAGTTAGATACGGAGCACACTCTGTGTCATGTGTCATGCCATGGGGCTTTTCCAGGGTTGACTCTGTGGTTTCCTGGTGGCCGTCCAAAACACTTGCTTATGCTTATGAAGGGGGGCCGACGTGCCTCAGCAACACACAGCACACCCTCACCTCCTGTCTCACCCCCTGTCTCACGCCTACCCTCACATGACTTCATAGCGACTCTGTGTTTTTGTTTTTGTGCAAGTGAGGTGTAGGGGATGCAGTGGACGGAATAGGTGACACATGGCAAAATTATACGAATAAAAAAGAGAATGAAGAGATATAAAAAATGAAGAGAGGGTGACCTTAAAAAATCAAAAAGGACATAATAAAGAATGTGCGTGGGTGTGTGTGTGTGTGTGTGTGTGTATGTTTGTACATGCATGTGCATGCTTGTTTGTGTGTGTGAGTGTGTTGTGAGTGTGTGTGTTGTTTGTAGGTATGCAGGAGGGTTTAGGTTTGGTATATTTTTCATGCGTCTATGTTGTGTGCGTAGATTTGAAAAAAAGTCCATAAAGTGTACCATAAAGATACTCCTCCTACATAAAGCCTAAATA
The DNA here is from genome assembly GCA_027123675.1 of Molva macrophthalma. Taxonomy (NCBI): domain Eukaryota; kingdom Metazoa; phylum Chordata; class Actinopteri; order Gadiformes; family Lotidae; genus Molva; species Molva macrophthalma. Next base: position 11,118,963 of record JAOPJO010000089.1, read on the forward strand.
TCTATACGTATACATACTACACACACACCGCAGGGTTTCCCTTTAAGTGACACGCAGCCATTCCTGCAAAAGGAGCCCCTTTGGAGCTATGGGTCAAAGGTCAAAGGTGGCTGAGTTTATGAATGGAACGCTAGACTGAACGAGCCGCGTCAACACAACTTGATGAGGATCAGCATGTCACTTTGGAGTGAGACAGCATACCCCTTCACAAGCATATCTCCCATCTTTCCCGGGACCACTAACACTTTGAACCACCACAATCCTACTATACCATGCACCATTGATGCTAATACGCCTCTCATGTTGACCACATGAGTCACAAACCCAGGGTTTCTTGTGGGAGACTTGATTCTTGGTTCATACATGATTCACATCTGTTTTCCCTGCATGTTTCTATAATGGTATATGCTTTCCCACAAATGGTTCCCACCTGATACACAGATAACACTAAGCAGACGGCAGATTGATGTAGAACACAAATGCAGATGTATATAAACAACCTGACATACAGGCTGTTTGTGAGCCATCGATGTATGTGAGGTGACACAACAAACACGCATGCAAAGCCCTGCTCAGGGCTCTCCCTTCGCCACGCAGGAGAAAACTGCAGAATGAGGAAAAATTGAGGAATGTGTAGTCAGGTAAATCTGAAAAGCTGTCCTTTTTTAGAATGTTTTTTTGTTGTTGCAATAGGAAAGTGCTCTGTTTCCTCCTGTCCTCGTGTTGTTTACTGTTTGTTATTGTCTTTGTTGTCCTTTATTTATTAAAAAAGTAAAATAATAATAATAATTATTATTATAATTATTATAATTATTATTATTATATACTTATCCTCTTATGCAGAATAAATACACATGGAGAAATGTGGGAGGGAAATGTGATCGCTGCGTGGTCCACTTTTGGTGGTAACACAGAATATTCTCACATAAATTCAGTTTGGGAATTTGGGAATACCCTGTTAGCATCAGTGCATTTTAATGCAGCATCAATCCACTGCCTGCCCCTGTGACCTGAGACTTGTTCCTGTGGACTTTGAAGTGAAATGCTCAGTTGCAGACCTCAGAGAGAAGACACGTCCTTTTGAAAAGTTGATCCTGTGCTGTGAAGAAAAGTTGTGTCAGCCGCTGTATGTGAGTGATGCATGTGAACACCACATGTGGCAAGTGTTTTTAAAGTCTACATCCGCCCACATAAACTGAGTGTGTGTGTGTTTGTGTGTGTGTTTGGTGTTTGTGTATAGTTGTGCAAGTGTGTTTGTGTGTATGTTTGTAGTTGTGCATGTGTGTGTGTGTGTGTGTGTGTGTGTGTGTGTGTGTGTGTACATGTTTAGTGTGTGTGTGGTGTTTCTGTGTATGTGTGTATGTGCATATGTTTGTGTGTGTGTGTGTGTTCCTGTGTGCACGTGAGTGTGTGTTTATGTGTGTGTGTGTGTGTGTGTGTGTGTGTGTGTCTGTGTATGTGTGTGTATGTGCTTATGCTCATGTGTGTGGGTGTGTGTGTGTGGGTGTGTGTATGTGTGTGTATGTGCTTATGCGTGTGTTTGTGTGTGTGTGTGTGTGTGTGTGTGTGTGTGTGTGTGTGTGTATATGTGTGTATGTGCTTATGCTTGTGTGTGTGTGTGTGTGTGTGTGTGTGGCAACATGGTTGAGGACTGCGATCGCTCCAGCGGTCTATAATGAAGGACTCTCAGGGTTGAAGTAAAATACATGGTGTGCCGTCAGGAGTTCTGTGAGTGATTTAGATAGCAGCTGATTCAGAGAGAGCCGTCTCTTCAGCGGCCAGGGTAGTGTGGTGCTTCAGCACTAAGACTGTAATTGCAGTGTAAGGCATCTGGGACCTGCGTTGATGGAGTCCATATGTTCCTTGTGATCTCTTCAGAGGAACAGGAATAATAATAAGAAAGCACAAAGGCATTATAGGGTAATCAATGTGATTGTGAAGGTCACTCTTCCTACAATTACAATACAAATATATATATGTCCATGTGATGAAGGAGAGCTCCTCCAGAGAGGTAGTGCTCCTAAAAATAATGATTTCTCTCTCTCTCTCAGTAGAGCTTGTCTGGAACACAGGACGCCCCAGGGAACTCCCTTCTCTCCTCCATCTAACGTTTCAGCGCAAGCATCTCCATGTGATTATGACTAATCATGACCAATAAAATACTGTTTTTGTTCTCTTGCATACAATCACCGTCCACTGTGATGATTTTGACACAGAACACGGATGTTTGTCCGGCCACTCCAAGAAGTTGATGGGAAAGACAGTTGGAGGAGGATGATGATGATGATGATGATGATGATGATGATGATGATGATGATGATGATGATGTTTTTGAATCGGTGTTCAACGCTGGCCAGGCACCGAGCTGAACCGTTCCAGCGGTTTTTTTTCGAGGACATTTTTCAATCCGTTTAGCAGCTGTCCACAGAGAGGGTTTGATAGGATGTTTTTAATAACCACCGCCCAAATGATACCACTCCTTCTGCCTCGCAAGTAAACGCAATAGACATCAAGACGGTAGAAATTAAAAGATTTATCCGGAAGGTCATTGGATATGGACATGCAGAATGCTTATGTCCTTCGTATAATAGGCAACTTTGCCAAGGCCATCTGGTGAGAGTGGACCTGGTTCAGGCCAGCGGTTTGGAGCTGCGAGTCTTTGATTTAGGCAAGGCCTTCATTAGAATTTGCCAAAATGGATGATGTTTATTTCTTTAGTTTAGAGGAAATGGACAAGATTTAATGTGGGCAAAAAAGAGCCACTGTAAAGGAAAATCATCCCTTCATTTACCAAGTTTGTTTTATTTTTTGTATGCACGGTTTACAGACAGCCAAACTCACGGGCTAAATATAGGCTAGCCTAGCTCTCTGCTTCAATGGGAAACACAGAGAACTGTTTTTTATGCATCACAAAGGGGGAAAATCCCTGTGAAAAATATGCAAGGGGAAGCTATGGTTTATTTGAAGGATTTGATGGTGTGACCAAGTGGGGGTGGAGGGTCCTTTGTTGGCTTTATGGCGAACAACTTGACGATGACGACAATGACTCCAACTTTTTGTTACTAGCCTACCAGTGGGGGTTGCCAGTGAAGGTTGCCAGTACGTTAAAATGTATATGTGTCAAAATAGACTTAAACCGAGAATTATGTACAGAAAAGTACAAAAAACCTAAAGGAAAAATCTAAAAGAAATTAAATTTAGATGTCAACCCACACTTACGCAGTTAAAGCCAACAAATTCTTGCCAACATTACTTTCAATTAAGTACACCACGTTAAGGGGGTTTATCTGTCTGAACTGGCAACCGTCGTTACAGAGTCAGGTCCTGACGCTGGAGTCCGGACTCCGGAGGCTGAGGTCGGTCTGTTCTGCTGTGGATATTTCTGGGAATGCCTCCAGAGTTCTCTGGCCAACAGGAGCGAGGAAACTAGAGCTAGTTAAACACACACAGACTCCACGCAGTTGTCCATCCAAATCCGAGCGCAGCGACAGACGCCTTACTTTTGCAAGTAGATCATCTCTGTCGATTGGACATTTACATTTTATTAGCTTTGTTGTTAATTTTATTTTAGCTTGAACGCATGGGACAGTCGTAATCCATTTGGTTCTACTTTTTTTTTTCCCACGTCTGCAATTTAGTTTCATTAAATATGTTTGGATAATGACTACATACATATTCTTTAATGGAATAAAATTCACGACGTCCGTTTTAATGGAATCACATTTACAACGTGAGTTTTAGTGACATTACATTATGAATATTCGCGAATGATTACTTTTGCACCTGTTTTGTGTTAATTTCTGAATATACTACAAGGCCCAAGTGGGTTTTCATAGCGTACGGTAGGTTACGCTTTAAAACAGACAAGTTTATTATGCGCCTTTTCCTGCAGCGCATGTCTTCATCTGGAGTTGGTTCATAAACAAACAAACGCGCTAGAGACGCGCCGAAAGTAAGGATTTGCTCACTTGCGAGTCTAACTTTTGACATCCCCCAAGAATGCTGGGGAAAATTATACTCAGCGTCGCTCTCGTAACTCTTCTAACATGGACAGGTGATGCCGACAAGGAGGCTCACGTCAAGCGAATTCAGTTGCAGAGACGCACGAGACAGGGACTGAGACGTCTCCAACAACAACCTGGCGCGACGGGCAAGGAGCGGAACCTCGGCGCAGGGTTGCGCCCTGGCTCTGGGTCAGCGATATCGGTGTTGGGCCAGAAACATGGGGAAGTGTGGCAGACTGACCAGAATGTCGATTCCCCGGCTAGGACGGCGTTGCTGCAGAGGGGAGGAGGTGTTGGTCGTCGGCCCGCATCTGGAAGAACCCAACAACCTGGGCACGGTAGCGTACCAGGTCAGAACGCTATGGTAAAAGACGAGGCGACTCCTACCGGAACGAGACCGAGATTCTCTCGGATGCCGAGCGGCTCGAGCTCGCCCAATTTGCTCGCCAGCTTTGCTGGGAAAAACCGCGTGCTGGTGATTTCGGCGCCACATGACTCCGATGGATATTACCGCATGATGATGACCCTTTTGAAGCCCGACGTGTACTGCGAGCTGGCGGAGCGCCACGTGCACCAGGTGGTCATATTCCACCAGGAAGGGGAGATGGGCGGCAAGGTGAGGAGGGTCACCCCAGAGGGCAAGGTGATGGAGGAGCCCCTGGACATCGGCCTCATCCCCAGACTCATGAGCTTCCTCAAATTAGAGAAGGGTAATATTATTAAACTATATCACTTCTAGAAATCTGCATGCGGATGGCTCTTATTTACTTGAATGACTGTACACCAGCCCAACTCCCCCCACCCCTCAGAATATAGACACAAAATAAATGCTAATAATAGTATATAATAATATATAACATGGACATGAACTTTATTGTGAGGTGTTTCAAAGTCCCAAAACTGCAGTGAGATGCCTTTAACTAAATCTATGAGTAGGAACCCCACACCTCCACCCCTGCCCTCCCAAAGACCAAACACTAGAAATGAACCAATGATAACATTAAGGCTGCCGTAGGTAAGATTTGAGAGTTGTAAAGAGAGAGATAGAGAGCACTCTCTGCTCTCTCCCTCCCTATGTTGCTCCACCATTGACAGATGTTGCAATTCACGCACCTGTGATTGAGAGGCAATATAGGTTCCCTAAACCACTCAGGGAAGAGATGCCCTGATTGGCCAGAAATTAGTCGGGAGCGGTCTCTATGCAGGCACAGTCAATCCGAAACATAATCTCACAGCTCATTCTTCTCACTAATAGATACATATCAATCTTACCTACAAGCTACAGCACCTTTAATAACACTAGACGATAATAACGTTGTGACGAGCTCGATGCATGCTTTGTGCGTAGGGAAGTTCGGGATGGTGCTGCTGAAGAAGACCCTGCAGGTGGAGGAGCGCTACCCCTACCCCGTGAGGATGGAGGCCATATACGAGGTCATCGACCAGTCGCCCATGCGCAGGGTGGAGAAGCTGCGCCAGAAGGGCTTCGTCCAGAAGTGCAAAGGAGCCGGCGTGGAGGGTCAGGTGGAGGAGGGCGTAGTCACAGGTGAGAGAGAGAAGAAGACTGGGGGTGGGGAACGTGCCAGAAGAGAATCCTGTTTAAACTCTCCACGGGAAAGCCATGATGCTATGTTATTATTGGAGAGACTGGGAGATGCTAGATACGTGAAGCCATAACGGTAGCCGTAATCCCAAGGGGCGTTGCAGAGCATTTAGGAGTAATAATAATATACCACTTTTAATGTTTCTACCTGTTAGGATATATTATTTGTAACATAAATACAGTCTCCCTGTTTCTCAGGGATGGAATGGAATGGGCAAAAGTACAGAATTATGAATGATATGGATGATAAGATTAATTCAATTGATCCCCCAGGGGGAAATTAATTTGCCATCACACAACAGAGGAACAACACAAACAACCGCATAACAACACATTTGGAGCAGTCGGTTACAGCAGATCATTAAAATGGGAATTGAAATGGCTTGAGGATTGGTTATCTCATTTAACTTATAAAACAAATCTCTGACCATAGCAGGTGCGGTCAACCCACCTGTAGGGAAGAAACCGGAACGCAAGGAGTTCCCCAAAAAAACAATGAGAAGACCCCCCCAAACCACCACTACGACTGCAACGACGACAACAACCACAAGACCCACCACAACCACCACTACCCGTGTACCCACTACGACCACCACCAGAGCGACCACCACCACCACCCCAAAACCAACCACAACCACCACCAGAAGAACCACTACCACCACCAGACGTCCCACTACCACCAGCACTACCATCGCCACCACCACCACCACCGCCGCCGCACCCACCCAGAGACAGACCTCAACGGCCCCCACCCAAGCTCACCACAGCTGGCTGCCGGCGCCCAGAGCCACTGTGGACCCGGACTCCTACAGCCGCAGAGAGAGGGAGAGGGCCCCCTCGAAGCCCACGCCGGCTGGGGATAACCGCACGGACAAGGGGGCGGGCGGAGAGTCTCAGGGTCGCAAGCAGGTCAGCCTGGTTCCGGTCATGCAGAGACCGTCCAAAACCAAGCCCGGCAAGAGGAAGAGCACAGGAGAGAAGGTTAGGCGGGGGAAACTAGACCTTGAGTAGACCAGACTAGACTAGTAGACCTTGAGACAATAAGGTCTTACAATGTTTTACCTAGTCCTTAGGAAGTCATAAGGATTTTTAGGGGGGAAGGTTTGGGTTAGAGGCTTTGGGATAGAGGGTTAGAGGCTTGCATATTCCGATAAATACTTTTAAGTTGTGTTATATCTTCCCACATCAAATACGACACCAAGTTGAATTTGTACCTCATCACTTCAACCACACATCAGATGTTCTTTCCGTCTTTAATATGCATTTTGCGGTGTGTGTGTGTGTGTGTGTGTGTGTGTATTTGTGTGTGGGTGTGTGTGTGTGTGTGTGTGTAGCTGCTGACCAACGAGTATGAAGACAAACAGAAGGAAGTGAGCGTGCCCACGGCCAGCGAGCCCCAGGAGGTGGACAGCAACACGGACATGGGCCCCGCGAGGAAGGGCAAGGGCAAGCACGACAAGCACATCAAGAAGAAGAAGAAGAACGGTGACCGGTCGGCCAAAAAGGGTGAGAGGAGAGGGGGGAAGGCGGGAAAGAACGGTGGTGGGAAGAAAAATGGAAAGTCCAAGTCGTCCAAACACTTGGAGAAGGAGTACCAGAAGCCTACCAAGAAGCCGTCTCCTCCCAAGGGAACCCTGGCCTCCTTCCTGGACTACTTTGAGAACAAGAGGAGACTGCTGGTGAGATGAGGTCATCGCAACATCACAGGAGCCCCCCCCGATCCCACAATGGCTCTCTGTTACAGCTCTCTCTTTAGAGACCAGTCGAAGGCGACCCAACTCAGCGTCACGTAACCTTTTAATGCATAATAAAGTGCATCCACTCTAACAAACTAAGACACATGTTCCATGTTATCCTTGGATAGATATGGAACATCTAGAACAGTGAACAGCCTTTGTATGTGCGAAACAAACGGCTGCACTGAAGAGTTTTCAGGGGATGAGTGCATGGCTAACATTTGGAAAACAATTCCTCGTCTCGTATCTAATCGGCGGCGAGGGTGGGGTGGGGAATTCACCCCCCTCCGCCCCTTCACTCCCCTCCCTTCCTTCCCAGTTGAATGTAAACACAACGCGCACTACTGTTGTCAGGGTGTCTAAGCATGTGCACGTTTCCATTCTGTGATATTCCTGCATGTGTGTGTTTCTGTGTGTGTGTGTGTGTGTGTGTGTGTGAAGTGTCAGCCTGACTGCTAATTGAGTGCTAAGCTCCTCCCTTTCCTTCCCCCCCCCCTGCAGCTGATTACATCACCCGGCGAGGACAGCAACATGTACATCCAGCAGAGGGACGAGTACCTGGAGTCGGTGTGCGAGATGGCCTTCAGAAAGGTCACCATCATCACCTTCTTTGGCTCTCTCTTAAACTCCACCATGAAGATTGACCACTACCAGCTAGGTGTGTAAGAGTGGATCGGTGCTCTTGTCTTGTCGCTTCTCTTCTCCTCTCCCTTGCCTTCCTCTCCCCTCCTCTCCTCCTCTCTCCTCCTCCCTTCCTCTACAGCTGATACTTCACATATAATATGTATAAAATTGTGTTCCGTCTTTTCAGTTTATGGGGAAAAGAACACAGAAACCAATATTGTTTTCTCCTGCCACTTCTCACTACATCATACAGATGTCACACTCATGATAGCCTGATTTCAGGCTCTTTCTCCCAGTTGGGATGACATAAGACAATTAGGACTAAGTACTGGCCCCTCAAGCTACTGTTTCATTATTATCCCAAGTGCTGTATATACAGGGTGGAGTGTTCCAACCATACACGTACACACCCACATGCACCCGCACACACACATTTGCATGCACACACATGCACGCATGAACACCCACGAACACACGCACACACAAACACATACAGGTCAAAGCCATTGCATTAAGTGCCATCACAAACATGGCACTAAACCCTATAACCAACATGTAATGTGGAGAGAGTTACTAAATCACACGCCCCAAACCCACCCTCCCACATTACACACACTTTTACCGTGAGATCATCACACAATTATGAAGGGTTTTCAAAGCCTGTTTTTTATTAACATTCTCGGTGCTACTTGGTCAGAGAGAGCTAAACTGCTGCTGTTTTTACAACATGTGCTTTTTCGTGTTCTTTTCTAAGCAGAGACGCTGTATTTGGGAACATTTTATGATGGTGTTAACCCCTCGGCCGTGGTTAACACACAGTGTGTGTGTAAATGTCAGGATATAGGAACCCATTTCAAAAAAACATTATAAGTCTGTCACGTCACACGACAGCAGGGTTCTATCCAGACGGCATGCTGGAAAAAGCCCTGAGGTGAAGTCACACACCCACATACACAAACGCATGCATGCACGCACACAGGCACACAAACAAACACACACCCCTGGACTAGGCTTACATGGCTCTTACATCCTCGTTCCACTCACCTCTCCCTTGCTGTGTGTGTGTGTGTGTGCTTGTGTGTGTGTGTGTGTGTGTGTGTGAGTCTGTGAGATTGAGTTTGTGTGTGTGTGTGTGTGTTTGTGGTATTTTGATGGTCGGTAACCTTTTGTGTTTGTGTAATGTCAGGGTCTGCTTCTTCTGTCAACTCAATGTGCTGTAACTTACTATTTCTTGTACATACATACATTGATACATACCTATGTGTGTGTGTGTTTGTGTATGTCTGCATGCATGCGTGTGGGTGTGTTAATGCGTGCATGTGTGTGTGTTTGTGTGTGTATGGATTCAGATGTTAGTTGAACCCCATATAAACCCAATGTACAGTAGGACTGTACATTGGGTTTAGCTTTCATTCAAAGATAAGCTGGCCTAGGTAATGGTTCACTTTTTATTCGGATGTACTTTATAGAAGAACCTTTTAGATATCTTACAACTGTTTTAAGGGAGATTTTGTTCTAGCGTTTCACACACAATACAATAAGCTGCTGTAGTTGTATTTATTATTATTATTTACACATTTATTATTTAAAATGTGACTATTGTCAACTGGGTTATCTATTAATTTAATGTCAAACACATAAACATACAATTCATGGATTTTTTTATTCACTTGCAATTTTAGGAGACACATTATGAAGATGTATCTGCTATGATTGCTGATTAAGGTCATCCATCTATTTCTCCTTGCCTCACTTTCCCCCAATTCACTCACATCCGCAATCTCTTACACAAAATGGACATTGTGTGTTGTCTCTCACCCCCTCAGAGAACGATAAGCCAATGAATGGCCTGCGTCAGGAAGACCTGGTGAACCAAGACCTCATCATAGAGTTGAGGAAGGAGTTCGGCATGATTCACAATGACTTCTACATGGTTCTCACCGACACAGACATGAGAGTCAAGGTAACATTGAGTACTCTGCGTCCACCAACATTTCAGGCCCACGGAAATGAGTTCCGCTGCTCCATTAGATGCGAGAAATGAAATGAATAAAAAATGTATTGACCTTGCACAGGGTTGAATTAACTCAACCCGCTGGCTGCACTCATGTGTCACGTTTAACTATTAGCTTCACTTTACAAACACACACACAAAACACACTTTTTGTGGTAAAGTGTCCAGTCCATCAACCTTGACATTCATCTTAGCGCTAGCTATGCATTCATCATCGCACAAGCGCGATCATCAATAATCAGTAGATAACATTTGTTTGGATACCCTTTACATGTGTAAAGTGTGAAGAGGTCATTAAATTAGCTTGGGGAGTTTGAAAAACACCTGCCTCCAGATGAGAACCTCTGGTGTGTTAATTCTTTGTCATCACCTCTGCTTATAGTAATGTAATTGGTTGTAACACGGTGATCAGCATTCTCCAGACTTTTGCAATTGCTGAACCTGTCCCTCTGCTACTTTTTACTCTCTCTCTCTCCCTCTCTCTCTCTCTCTCTCTCTCTCTCTCTCTCTCGCTCTCTCTTCCTTTCCTTTCAGACCCATCCTTGCTCGGTCAACGTCATGCCTCAGCAGTTTTATTACACTCAACGCTGTTTTTATTCACACACCACATTTGCCCAACATCTGTGTGTGTATGAGAGTGTGTGTGCGTGTGTGTGTGTGTGTGTGTGCGCGCGCGCCAGGCTGTTTTTCAGACAGGTTCAACAAAGACCCTGGTGTTTGGTCTGCCTGCTGACAGAAGCAAAGACAGGGAAGTCTGTTAAAGTACAGGGCGGTGGGTGGAGGGAGAGGCAGAGAGACACTGAGAGAGAGAGTGAGGGAGGGAGAGAGAGAGAGAGAAAGAGAGAGAGTTCAGGAAGGAGAGGCTTGAAAGAGTCCAATGACCACAACAGCATAGTCAGCATATCTGTGAGAAGGTGGGCTTTGTGTACATACGGTTGCTTGAATATAGTCAAGTGTGATTCAATGGGGTTCAGTCAGTGTGCGCGTGTGTGTGTTTGTGTGTGTGTGTGAGTAGTCATCTGCGTTTGTGAGTCTATGTTTAGACGTGCGTCTGCCTGTGTGTTTATATGAGCTGCTGAGTATCTCAAAGAGGCTTTTCATGCCGGGGTTGGCTTTCGGTCAAATTAAAAGCGACACTGGGTTATGCTGGGCCAGAATACTTTGAAGTAACTGTCAAGTCTTTATCAGTTTATTCAAACTATTTCAACATGTTTTAGTCTCTGTCTTTACCATTGACACTTCCCCCC
>JAOPJO010000089.1:11134020-11144781 GCA_027123675.1 Molva macrophthalma
TGTGTGTGTGTGTGTGTGTGTGTGTGTGTGTGTGTGTGTGTGTGTGTGTGTGTGTGTGTGTGTGTGTGCGCGCGTGTTTATGTGTGTCTATGTGTGTGTGTGTGCAGTAATGTGAGTTTCCCCTGCTCGATACATAATGGCCGGTGCCTTCAAACGCTTCCCCTTTGTCAGGAAGGGAGTTATGTTGGGAGTGGAGTCCTTGTATGTACTTTGTTTTTTTTAGCACTTAGTGGAAGCTTTCTGCTGCTTTCACATACCCTTGGTTATATTATTCCCGTATGCAAGAAAAGCCATTTAAGGATCAGGATGAAGTTTTATACGAAACATTAGAAACAGGTGTATTGATGAAACTGGGGTTTCTGATATGTAGCTCTTTACTTTGTTTTTGTTTATTGTTGTCATGATGTTTTGCACGTTTTATTATCTGTCTCCATAACTTACTTCAGGGCAGAATTGACATGGTCACTATATCACTATACAGAACTAGTTATCTTCTAGATACTATATATTTAGGCCTATTTATTGGACATGTGTTGCTATTGAGGTACAGGAGAACACATGATTGAACACATGATGAAAATTAAACACATGATTTTACTATTATACTGTTCAAACTGCTACAAAGTATTATTTATATGATATTGCTTTTATGGTAGACACTTTTCTTCACTTCCAATTGAGATTGGCTTACAGTAAATTGTCTACATTTGTTGGTTTATTGTGCCACCTAGTGGTAAGAATAAATACAAGTTCACCATCTTTTCAGATTGTCTTCCATATGGATCTGAACATGGTAATAGGATGTATAATTTGAATGAAACCTATAAAAACGTTGTTTTGACAGTATTGTGTTGTTCCCTCTATCTGTAGTTCTTCACCACCTACTAAAACAACATCTGAAATTACTCTGTATAGTTCCCGTAGTAATTACTTTATCAAATTACATTGTGAAAAAATGGAAACACTCTTTACTGGTTGACAGGAGTTATTTTACTGGCAGAAATAATTAGCAGAAGTTCCTGCATGCTGAAGACATTAAATCTGAAGAATAATGTTGCAATCAGCCCTATCTCCATTAATAAATGGCTCAGTTCTGCCAAATGCAACATTAGAGGCACCATGGCTCGGGACCATCCCTCCAATAACTATACACACCGTAAGTATAACAATACATAACATCGTTGTAGTCATACATTGCTTATAAACAGTTCTGTACAATACTATAGCAGCCACCATGAAATTAATTAGATTTCAATTATATTGGGTTTATTAATCCCAAAGGGGGGGATTTAATTTGCCTCCAAAGGAAGGACAAACACAGAAAACAGCCATAGTTTATATTGCACCTTCACTTTAACATAGTGAAACAAAATAGGCCTACATTCAGTACACAAGACACAAAAATGATGCATTTCCCCCAAGTTCAGGAGGACAAGCCACCTTAGGAAGGAAGGAAAGAGAAGGAAATACTAACTTGGCTTCAGCCACCACCCTAAAAATGCAACAGTGAACTGTTATATCTAACTTTCTCTTCCTCAAACATCACCTAAATAGAGTCCCTGAACTAACGGTGAGGTAAGTAAGACCTAAACACCCCTAATGGCAGGGAATTGGGTTTCTTTCTACACTTAAAGTAATAAATCACATCTATAGAAACCAGGTTACCCAGTCACATCCAGCTCTATATTGGGTATGAGTGGTACTACTGTTGAGGAAATTTGAAAGGGCAGTATTGTATGCATATGAGAGACAGAGACAAATATATTGTGGCTGCATGCGGAAAACAAGTGTAAAAAAAATGGTGTAAATAAACTACAATATATCAATATTGATGGACATAAAAAAAGTGCAGGTATGATTATTCAGACTAAAGTAGTAATGTGCAATAAGGTGACTGCAATGTCAAAAGCAGGTATATGGGTCCACCACTTCAGTATTAAGTAGCTTGATGGACAGGAAGAAGCTAAATAGGACCCAAGACCCCTTGATTTACACTTATGACCTCCTGAAAGCCTCAACAGCAAAATGTTGAGGCTTTCTGAAAATAAATTGTAATAAAAAGATTCACAAATTCTTTTTTTTTTTTAAAAGCTCACTATGTCCAATATTCGTTATTCAAATTGCAAAACATTTATTCACAAATATGAATAGGCTACATATAAATATTATGTGGCGTTTCCTCTTATATTGCCATAGGACAAAAGATAGAATTATTATACGAATATCGTGAGGAAAAACATGAATAGATGAATAAATATGGAAAAGGGCACTGGGTAGAGACCTGACAGACCTGGCTGGATGTATGCTGCTGTTCTCAGAGCTTCTGAATGAGATATTATCTTTTGTTGCGATCTCTGAGGAAGCACTGCAAAGTCACACACACACGTGTACACACATGCACGCATACATATTTGTGTTCATTGCTTGTCTAATACTATGTCCCAGTTATTTACTGGAATAAAACTTGTGTCGTGGGTAACTGCAGGGTGTTGCCCTATTGAATTGAACACAAATGTAATATTCTAAGGTGAGCTTACATCAAAGTTTCAGAAAGTAAAAGTGAGTGAGTGGCAGGTGTAGTTAGAATTCATCTGTCGTCTCTTTAAAACACAGCAGTAGCTGGAGGAAGGGCAAGGAACAGAAAAAAGACATATCTAAACTAAGAACTACTATACTATACACAGAGACATGCTTGCTAGTGCTGCTGTGGTCAATGTTGCCACTGCAAGCAGTGATGCAGAAGGGGTGTTCCATCACGTCCTGCAGTGTGATGCGCAGCCCCGAATCCAGCTGCAGCATACACTTCACCACTTGTCCACATCCCGACTGTAGGCCTAAATGAAAGTACACAGGGTAAAGTCTCCACTGAACTCTGCACCGTCAAAGCCTAAATTGCCAATATTCTCAACACCTAGTCTGTGCATCGTTGGAACTTCAGCGCCATTGCGACATCATTTAGAAACCCAGTTCGGGAATAGGGATTGTGCAAGCAACTGAGACACACACAAAAAAGTGTTAAGAATAGTAATAGATTAACTATTTCACTTAGGTTAGGAGTTGGCCCATTGTTTTGGTCAGCTTTGTTTTATTATGTTCAAATTGTGTGAAAGTGTGCCAAATACTTTGCCTATAATATAATTATATTAGTGCATTTCAACTGCACACTTGATGTGGTCTGGAGCATTTGTATTTATTTTATGAAAATTGAGTCAAAGGTTCGATAAGTTGCAGACTACAAAAAAGAAAGAATGTGAGAAGGTATAGATCACATACCTCTCAATCAAACCAAATCAGAATGTTTTATGGGTGTTTGACCATAAAACCAGCCAAGTAAATCCCCTACTACAATCATCCTGTCTTTCTCTCTCTCTCACACACACACACACACACACACGAGAAGATCAACCCAATCCCTGCGATACAATTAAGAAGAAACAAGAAATGTAGAAGTCGCTGCCAAATGGCTGTCTGATGTAAAATTTTACATCAGAAGCATCACATCACGGCCCCATCCCTGCAATAAGAATCACAGTAATGCCCAATAGACCCGTTTCACAGAGTCATCATGGTAGGAAAAACCCAGGTGTCGCTCAGGACACCAAGTAGGGGTCTGCTCCTTCATGTGCACGGGCACGGGCAGTAGACTTCCCTGTGTTTTCCTACGATGACGCTGCTGTGAAAAGGGTTCCAGAGTGCACGATTCTTCTTTACTTTTATCATTGACAGCATAAGGTATCAGCAAGATACCGCTTATAAACAGGCACGTTTGAACAGTTTTGTACAGTACTATTGCAGTCACAATAACAGCGACATGTGATGTCACGTGCCCAAAAGAGCACCCCAAAGGGTCATGTAAGACATTGTACATCTTCTCACTGAAGCATAAACATGGATACGGAATGGCACGAAAAGTACGTCTGTGCAGCTAAGTATCAGACATGGCGACAAAGACCAATGTGTTGATTTAGTGATGGCAAGGGCGGGGCTAGAGGGAATCCTCTGATTCGCTGTCCGTGTCGGGCTTAGTCAGCCTCTCCAGCTCCTCGCCGTCCTGCAAGATGGAAACAAAAGCGAGTCACAAAGCAGACTCCCAAATCAGTCTTTAGTCTAAAGTCTAAAATCTGATAGCAGACAAGCTCAAATCTGGGTGAACAGGGCATTTCAGTTTATTTCACTTCATATTAGTTTCGACCAATCGTGTTGCTGGAGGAGGGGGATCTGTAAGCGTTTAATTGGTTAACAACAAACACAAAACTCAGCCAGCACTAGTAAACCTTTCCTGGTTGGAACACATGCTGAAACATCTTATCCGGACCACCAATGTTCATCAAAAAAATGTCTATCAAGTTTTCAAATCAACACCGTGTAGACTGGCCACTCCAAGACTGCATTGCAGTTTCTCGATTCCGGCCCAGTTCTGCTATAATATAGAAGGACTGCTGGATCCGAGATTAGTCACAAATAACTCCCAACACTACCGGACAGGATAAATGTTTGTTCAATAAATGTGATCTGTAGAAATAAATGAACACAACACAAAGCCATTGTTGATGAAAATGTTGTAATTTCTAATGCTCAGTTCAGGAGGACAAGCCACCTTAAGCAACTGCCCGGAAAGCAACACTAACTTGGCTTCAGCAGCCTCACACATAACGCAGTAGTGAAGCGTTTCGTCTAATTACTTCCTCTTCCTCAAACATCATCAAAATAAAGACCCTCATCTGAACAAGCTATGTAAGACCTAAAGTAAACAACCCGAATGACTGAAAAAAAGCACAATTATGAGAACCAGGCTACCCAGTCACAACCAGAGCTATGTCTTGTGTCAGCAGCTGTAGTGGTATTAGTGCTTGGGCAAGTAAGCCCAAGCACTAATGGGCTAGTGTGCGTCGGTGTGTGAGAGTGAGCGAGTGAGTGAGTGAGTGAGTGAGTGAGTGAGTGAGTGAGTGAGAGAAGCTGTTGGCAGAAAACAGGAGTGCAAAAAGGGTGTTTTCCCGGGTGCTCCGTACCCCTCTGGACCTCTCGAAGATCTCTCCGTCAATGCCCCGCAGGTTCTCCTGCAGCAGGCTGTACTGGGGGTCCTTGGTCCGACTGGCGTTGTAGACGAAGATGGCCAGCAGCACCACGGGTGCCTGCAGGAAGAAGTGGAGCGAGGGCCGGAACTCAAACAGGAAGAATGAGAGGCCCGTGACGAGCACAGTGGTGATCTGACCCGTTAGCACGTGGAACATGTTGTCTCTGAACTTCAGGATGAAGGCCACCGACAGACCCAAGGCAGCTGATGCAGAGGAAGAACAACCACAACCACAACAACACAAGGAATTCTTACTGGGTTTTATTCAATAGGAGGACTTGATGTCATATTTAGATAGCTAAATAATTTCTTTACTTAGTATTCTAAGTTGCATTACAGAAGACTTGTGAACCCTCATCCAGATGATAAATGGTGTGAAATGACCAATGAATGCTTGGTCCTTATGTCTACACTACTCAAGTACCTTATCATAATTCTTTAGAAAACGGTCAATGCTAAATTCTCAATAGTTCTCCATGATATCATCATCTTAAGCTGTGCAACTCACCAGTGACCAGAACCAGAGCAAGAGAGTAGATGCTATGGCCGTGGAGGAGTCCACAGTGTAGGCTGAGGCCCCGTGCCTCCCTGCCGAGCCCCAGGGTCAGGCCGTTGAAGACCAGACCAAACGCATACCTACACAGTGACGGATATTGTCAGAATGAAACCCTATTCATTACAGGTTTCTCCTTAGGGTTCTTTGATTATTATTATATGCTTTGCTCTTTTATGGTGTCGCAACTGATGCTTTGTAGTGTGCCAAAAGTACAAATATTCCTTGTCAAGCCTCCCCTAATCCCAGATCATTACTGCTCTTGCAAAAGCTTCCTGGATGTGTGTGTTTGATTGTGTGTGCGTGTATGTCTCATACACTTTGCTGTTCTGGATGAAGATGCTCTCGGTGAGCTGCTCTCCTTCCTTGAAGATCTTCTCGTTGTAGATGTTGGCCATGGAGGAGATGAAGCACTGGAGGAGGAGGAGGACGTGGCCTATGCCCAGTGACTGCAGCCTGACCACCAGGTTGTCCCTCCAGGCCTGTACTGCCGGTGAGGACGGCCACCACTTGCCGGCACTGGAACACAACAGAGTAAATGGTTTTGTTTTTATTGAGTTCAGAGTTCAGACAGACCGAATTTGGACGAAAAATCTTTCGCCCCGGTTTGGGCAAGCTGACTTCAGTCACCACCAGTTGCGAAACATGCTGAGTATGTTGGTGTGATTGCGTTTGTCAAAATATGTGAAGGTAATTCATTCTGGGCATGGACTTGGCTTAAACCAAGGATCAGACTGTGCGAGAAGGGTTCTGAAATGACAAACAGTTAGATAATCAGTACCAAACTACTCAGCTCTTCTACTCAGAAATCGGAAATCAGTATTTCTCACAGTGGTGTGTTGCTATAGAATCACACAATGCCAGAAGAGAGTGAGAGCAAAGTATTTAAAAGCCACTCATATGCATGTATAATACGACCAATTGAATGAATTGAATGAATACCGAATCATATAATACTAGCCCACCTGCTGTTCCTCATCTGCTCCAGGAGCTGGGTGTATAGCACACAGGAGTTGGAGGGGGTGGACAGGGGAATGGCGTGTAGCCCCACCACGGGGAGAGAGCGCTGGCTCTCTTCCGAGCCTGTGGTCAGCGAGACAATGGCGAGGACCAGGATGAGCAGCGCCGCCCACTGGACCCAGGACAGGCGCCTCCTGGAGGTGGAGCAGAGGAAAGACAGGCGATGGTGTAGTAGCAAGTAAGGCAGTTATGTATGGAATAAACCACGACAGGGTGACACAGCCCGGAGTTCAGCTTTTACCACAGTTACCGACACTCTCATTTATAACGTTATTGGTTTTTTATTGACCTAAATTTTAGCATATTATTTTTGCGTTGTCAAGGAAACATCTGGTCGATGTTCTATTGGGCCGTTGTAGATTGGATTGTACAATCTACAAGGGAGCCAAAGTGGGAGACGGAGAGCATTCACAAGCACACAACAGGATAAGATAAGAAGCAGTTTCTAGCTAAATGTATTACTTGCTTATCGGCTGTGTTACTTTTCAATGGGATGATAAAAAAACATTTGTAACAACAGCAAAACATCCATATTGTATGGTTCGAACAGAACATTACAGAATGTCCCTTACTTCAGCACCAGTCTGAAGAGTACGGCTGTTGTCAGGATGACAAAGTTGGAGAATATCACAGCCATGGCCTGAGAAAGAGAGGACAGTGTTAGGTCAAAAGACCAGTTAACAAGGTAGTGCTTCAAACACCAAAAACATTAGCGGAAGACAAATACTGAAACTTACATCATTCAGTAATATTGCAACAAACTAAAAAAGTAACTATAAGAGGACACTTCAACAGGATGTCTGTGACTGATAATCGTACAGTAGATTACAGAAACAACAAATCTTGCTACCAATGATCTAAAAGCAGATGAGATGGATTAATAAACCCTTTGTATGATCGTTGGTAGGGTCAGAGATGTATCAAATAAAATCCTTTCCTTTCAAAATCTCCACTATAAGGATTGAAAAATCACAAGCAACAACCTTTCAGGGTCTGACATTCCTCTCTAACATGTCTAACATGATTCTCTGACTGCCTATATAGACAATATATTAATTTTGTTGAACAATGTGGAAATGTTGCCACGGTAATGTCTAACTATGGCCAGAGATCGACTTTATTGACGAGTTGTGATGGGCAGGGGAAGCTCACAGGCTGCAGGTAGGTCATGACGTAGAAGATGATGAGGTTGTCCAGGAAGTAGAGGAAAGCTGGAATGGACCACTTGAGAAAACTGAGAAAGTACGGACCAGGGGAGCATCCCAGCTCTTTGCACGAGCGTCCCTCTGATGGAAGAAACGAACACAGCGACGAATGAGCACATGAGCAGCGACGACAACGTCAGTGCAGTGCTTTGGTCAGTGATGCTTACCTCGGACTATGACCCTTAGTGACATGATAAGACAGAAAAGCAGTTTGACCGCCTCCGCCAGGAAGTTGACCGATGCAGGGAGGAAGTCATACTTGTTTGCTGCAAGTGAAGTGACATCCGATACACGTACAATTTGAAAGTAGTATACTAATATGTACAGTAAAATAAACTCAATTAGAATACAATGGGTCAGTAGGATTTAGGCTTCATATGTGTATTTCATATAAAAATACAATCAAGGTACAAACTTGAAACACACTGAGCTCCGGACTCATAAACAGTCTATCATGAACTGCACCTGCATTGGCTGAGTATTTGAGCAGCAGGATGCGACTGGTCCCGAGGGCGACAAAGCACAGGCCCAGACCCAAGGTGTAGGCCAGCGAGCAGGTGCACAGCCTGGGACAGCGACGGCAACACGCCATGGCTGGGGCCAGGGGCGAGGCACTCTGCTGGAAGTCTCACATTAAAAGCTCCTGAATCACCCAAAACATGAGGATATATATATGAGACCTATTTTCGATCCTCCACTGTTACAGTGAAATTGTGAAAGAATAGAGTGAAACAGGTATAATAGGAAGAGAATGAAAAAATACTTACATTGTTACATTTAATTTCATCACAAGGTATCTATGGTATCAATATCTGAACTACGACGCCAACGATTCACTACTGTTCTTTCACTTCCAACCAGTCAAGGGAACTGATTAGACTATTGTTTTAGGTTCTACTTTGGACTCGATCTTCCTGTTCTATAGAGGAAAGGAATAAGGAGATGCCTAAAGCAAGACGCCACAACCCTTTATCATGTAGAATAGTAGGCTACATTGGAAAATAGTTACCCTCAGAATTTACATGACAACTAGTATTGCATTGCCTAAATTGAAGGTGTGGGTGATCTCCCATTATCAGAAGATAACTTCAGCAAAGGTATTTTAGTTTGTTAGACATAAGGCTTGATGATGTACTGTTTTTACGTGAGCTGGAGATTTATACAGCTACATCCAAACCGCACACCCACCGGCTGTTTTCCAGTGTAAACATTGCAGCCATGATCACAATTTAATTGTTACTGCCCTCTAAACTCTGCGTAACATTTTCACCACTAAGCTATATGAGAGTGTTGTGTGTTGTCATCAATAAGTAATACAATAACGAGTATAAAAGTGGTTCTTACCTATTGTTTCGTATTCCCTTAAACTGCTGTCTTTAAAACCGGACGAGTTTCCTGGTTCATTTGAATACGCACGCGCCTTACAGGGTAAAATGATGACGTCACCATAAATTACAGAGCTGCGTTCATGGAGTAAATAATGTAATTTACTACTTAGTCCATAAAAGTAAAAATAAAAAAATGATAACATATCACATTTCATATGAATAATCAGATGTAACAAGCGGCACCAAAGATTATTGATACAATTCAAAACCGCCATCTATTTAAAGATTATTTAACCTCAAATACATATAACAATATTTAAACAGAAATGTGTCTGTGTACCAACATTTCATGTGTTTCCGGACATATAAGGTCAAGTAGTCCTATTCTTCTCTTTTACTTCAGACATTTTCTAAGCATTTATAAATAAAAACACTGAAGGTATGACAGTATTCAATATCTCTATATCTTTATAAATATATTGTATATTTATGAATAGTCCTACTCCTGAAGCCATGTAGGATCATACTTTATTTCTATAACAAATCTTTTATCCAGGTAAATGGGGCCAACATACAGTTTGGTAAAGAATAAATCCAAACTATTTCAATCAACACATTTTGTTTTTAATGATTGTTCGTAGATCTGCAAAAACATCCCAGGAATTTTGAGGTTAGTATAGTTGCTCGTAAAATTGTCATCTTTACTGCACTTTTACATAGATGATGGAAAGGGAACGCCCAGTCAAAACACAGATGGTTTTCATTTAACAGGTTGAAAAAAATCTAGAGCCCTTGTCTCAATGTGTTTGTGTGTGATTCTGTGTATGTGCGTCAGTAACAGATAAAGCAGAGTGTGGAGCGTTGTGTCAGAATACGGTTTCCTGGCTTGAAGAACAGACCGTGCGTTATCACCTGTCATTCCAACCCTCAGATATGAGGCTTTGCTCCTGGGCTGGGCCCCAGTGTTTTGTGCCTTTCCTGGTTCTTCTGGCTGTTCTTCCACATGTCCAGGCTGACCAGGACAACCCTAAGGAGAGACATTACTATGTGGCTGCTGTTCAGATTGACTGGAACTACTCTGGCAATGGTTTCCTCGGGTATGCCTCTAATCCACTTGTTTTTTTCTTCTGCTAATCCATTTATGATGTTTAGTGCTAATTTAATGCTATGGTTCATGTGATAAAAAGCATAAGGAACAGGTATTGTCTATTATTAAGTTGGCTTTTGTGACTTTTGCCATTTGTGAATTTGTGAATTGTTTACTTTGGTATAGCACATGGCACCCTTGGGTGATCATGTTGCAGAGACTTTAGAGAATTTTAGAGAAGCTGTTGTCTTTGACTGCCACTGCCTGTTGTTATAATCAGTTGAAAACATTGTAGTATGCATACATCCTTGGATAATATTTAAAATATCCTCATTGTAGATTCAGCTTTGGCATAAGCTACTAGCAAAGTTCCCTAAGGGAAACTTTCTCAACTTCCTTCCCCTGTGGCTGGTTTCACAATGGTATAATGAAGCTTGAGTGGTGATGGGCGCAATGGGTTGATTCACTTTTGGTGTTATTCCACCCTGTTCCAG
>JAOPJO010000089.1:11146513-11161028 GCA_027123675.1 Molva macrophthalma
AATGAGTCATCTGTCAATGAGTCAGTTAGCAAATATACACACACATACATACACACACACACACACACACACACACACACACACACACACGCACGCACCCAACTAAATAAATAACAAACATATCTCTCCAGATGTCAACTTCTGTGCCCACTGCACCGTGAGTCTGCATCTGGTGGGCATGAGTTCTGAGCAGGAGGTGTTCTCTGTGCACATGAACGGCCAAGTGCTGCAGCACCGGGGCCACAAGGTGTCCACCGTGGGGCTGATAAGCGGCTCGGCCACCACTAGCACCATGAGGGCCATTCACCCAGGCCGCTGGCTCCTGTCCTCACAAACCAACAAGCACATGGAAGGTATGTTTACCCAAATCACATTCATTCAGTTGTATGGGAGCTGGACATTCACACAACTACTAAGTAAATGTTTTGATGTAGGGTAAGGCTGACCTGGTAATCCATTTCATTAAATGGCGCTGTGAGTTGTCATGCATCAGTCCGGTCAATATAAAATAACAAATAGAATGTCTATATTGCAGCCGGCATGCATGGTTTTGTGGATGTGAGGACTTGCAAGGGCTTCAAAGCTAACCCACGTAGGTTGACCATAGAGCAGCAGCGCCACAGCAAGAAGTGGACCTACTACATCGCCGCTGAGGAGATCATGTGGAACTACGCCCCCAAAATGCCATCATACATTGACGAGTTAATACCCTTTCCAAAGTTTGCTTCTTGCAAAAATGTACATACAGTGTTAATTATTACTAATAATCACCATTCTTCACTTTCATTTATTTTTATTTCAGGGACTTCAAGGTAAATTACCTTGATCAGGGTAACCACAGAATAGGCAGGACTTACAAAAAGGCGGTCTACACACAGTACACAGATGAAACGTTCACCGTGAGGTCAGAGGAAAAGCAGAGAAAAGCAGAGGTCGGCATATTGGGCCCTGTGATCAGAGCACAGTTCAGGGATGTCATCAAGGTACGAGACAGACTTACTGACTACTTTCGGACTGAACTGATAAACTGATGAAGTATACTGTTCCTTCAATATGTTCCCTTGATCTTTCACAGGTGGTTTTTAAGAACATGGCATCCAAGCCCTACAGCATCTACCCACATGGGCTGACGATCGAGAAGTCACAAGAGGGAGCGACATATCCTGAAGGAGGTTGGGAACAGAACACTATTCACAAGACAACAACAAACACAACAACGGAACAACAACATAATGGCTCATAAAATACGACTATAAGCTAGATGAGCACGTTAACAAATTCCTATCAGACCAGACAGGAATAGAATGAAAGAATAGAAGAATCCTAGCGGATGAAAGATATATGTTTGTTATGCTTAGACACCTCCAATCTAATTGATTGGATGGTGTGGACTGCCCGTTCCCATAAGCAAAAGAAGACAATAATAAATTGTTGGTTTACTTCAAGGCAATCAGACCCATGCTGTTCAGCCAGGACAGACACACATCTATGAGTGGAAAGTGGTTGAAGAAGATGAGCCCCTGGATACAGACGCACGGTGCCTGACCTACCTGTACCACAGTGCAGTGGATACACCCCGGGACATCGCCTCGGGGCTGATAGGACCCCTCCTCATCTGCAAGAGTCAGTCTCTGAATGTCAGGAATGTACAGGTAACACAACACTAGTCTCACAAATCAGACTTTTGATTAACATCTAAAGATGTAAAACAACATGTTTGGTCGGACATGTTCCGACCAATCATGTTGCTGGAGGAGGGGAACTTTAAGCGCGCTATTGGCAAACACAAACTCAGCCAGCTGAAGTAAACTGTGAAAAGGTTGTTAAAAAGTTGTTAATGTGAAATTGAATTAATCTTTTCCTAAATCAGGTTTTGTAAAAGGCAACTGATTACCCAGCCACTGACTTGCCCACACTATATCATATATATAAAAACAATACAACGTCTCTTTTGACTCTTCAGATAGGTGAGTTGGCTCTCATAGTTCCCCTAAAAGCACTGGCTTGTAGGACGGCTGGATCCCAGATTAACACAACAGTGACACCCTGCTCTTTGTTCAGTTCAATAGTTAGTTTAACAGTAGGTTTACTTAACCAAGAGGCATACAAGCTATGGCATGTATTCATACGATGGGTTTTGTGTTGTTCGAAGCTTAAAGCAGACAAGGAGCAGCATGCCATGTTCATGGTGTTTGATGAGAACAAGAGCTGGTACCTGGATGACAATATTGAAAGCAACTGTGGTGAAAAAAATGTGAACAAGGCAAATCCAGACTTTTATGAGTCGAATGTCATGCACAGTGAGTTTCTCTATCATTTATATATTCCATCTGTCATTCTTTTTGTCCAATTTTATTTTGGTTTGCAAACACAAATACAGCTGTCTTTTTTTCTCTTTGCAGCGATTAACGGTTATGTGTTTGAGAGTGGTCAACTTTTGGGATTCTGTAATGGGGAAATTGCAACTTGGCATGTGTCAAGTGTGGGAGCACAGGACTACATCCAGTCTGCTACCTTCTATGGCCACACATTTAATCTCAATGACCGCACTGAAGACATCCTTGGAATCTACCCTATGACAGGAGAAACAATCTTCATGAACATGGACAATATTGGTCAGTTGTGGCTCGCTATGACCTTGTGAAAAGCCCTCGTTCATGTAAATGTTTTAATTGATTTAGAATAATACTTTAAATAACGTGTATCTGTCTCCTGAATGATTCAGGGGTCTGGCTGCTCGCGTCTCTGAACTCCCATGGGTCAACCAAGGGCATGCGAGTGAAGTTCCAAGATGTGGAGTGTTACCGTGACAACGAATATGAGTACAATGACTACAAAGAGCCAAGCGAAGAGTTTTCAGTGTGGGAACCCTCCACTTTGGAAGAAATCAATAAGGAGGACAAATCGAAAGAGATGGAAGAGGTGAAAAAGAAGAAAGAAGAAGAGGTTGATATTTACACAGAAATGTACATAGATGAACTAGGCCTTCGATCTCTAAAGAAGCAAACCGGAGATTCAGATGTCGAGCAGATAGACCTCTCCTTCCTTGACGATGATGCAGTTGATGTTTCTGTGCAAGATTCAAAAACTCTTTCTGGTATCCAATCTACCGCTACAAAGATGGATATGGAGATAAGTAACATCACGAAAGAGCCAGACTCAATTACACAGAATCTAAATGAGACAATGTCAGCTCAGCAAGAGATATACAAAACAAACCTGACCGTTTATATTCTGTTAAACCAAAGCAAGAGTGAAAATGCAACATGGATCAAGAATAGCAGCGCAAGTCCTGAAGACAAGAACATTATTGACACAGACATATTGAGCCAGATTGTGGAAGAGTATGACACTAGTGTCTCACAAATGAATGGCAACATAACTACAAACCAAAGTACGCCAACAAACCTTTTACCTATAAATAGCACTTCTATTCTTGAGACAGCAAATGCAACACTTAATAATGCCACTGTACCTTTGACGTCTGGGGCTTCCAATATTAACATGACCTTAGCAACAAATGTGAGTTACATTTTTAAAGCTGAGGGAATGAATTCAACCCAGACCATGGGAAACAAGACCTCTGAACGCGTTATTCAAACAGAGAATATACATGAAGTGTTATCTTATGTTGTACCCCCTCAAGGTTCAACTTCCAATAGTACAAATGAAATAGTTCTGCTGGATATAGAGGACCACCCAGGGTCTGCCTTGAATAAGGAATCGGAGATGGGCCAGCGGGGGCCTTTTTTGGATAGCATAAATGCTACAGTCTTGCCAGAGATCAAGGCATCTTCTATCAATGACACAGATACATTTTATAAAGTGACACAATTAACAAAGGATATTTTTTCCACTGTTAGTGAGGTGGCCATCAGTGAGGAAATGCATAACCAAACTAGAAGAAAGGTTGAGATCGAGGTGGAGGGTATCATGAATATGACCAAGACAAACGACTCGCTGAACACCGTGACTAAGACAGAGAATGGAAATCAAACATATTCCTTTGGAAATGAAACAACTCCAGCAAATTCCATTCATGATGGTTTCAAAATTGAAAACTATACAAATAACGTGACCTCACATAATGCCAAAGTAAATACATCAATATCTCATTCAGCAGAGCAAATGAGCTCTAACCATAGCAAAAGTTTGACTGCCTTCCTTGACCAGTTAAATTCATCATCTTCAGTGGAAAGTTTCCTCAATGAGACCTCAATCTCGGGCTCCCCAGCACCTACCAGTAACCAGTTGCCAGAAACCAACTCTGAGGATCTGAGCAACTCATTTAGCTCGGAGGAAATCGTAATCTACCATAAAAACCACAGTTCAAATGCCATCAGAACCAGCCGCTTAGACCCACAGGGACACAACTGGACCTATGATGGGACACACCAAACGGTCCCTTTGGAGATCCCTTATGAAATTGTTAAGTATCTTGGTTACGATGCCC
Organism: Molva macrophthalma; assembly: GCA_027123675.1. Classification (NCBI taxonomy): domain Eukaryota; kingdom Metazoa; phylum Chordata; class Actinopteri; order Gadiformes; family Lotidae; genus Molva; species Molva macrophthalma. The sequence goes on from JAOPJO010000089.1 coordinate 11,150,967, forward strand.
CTCTTCCCAGAGCTCAAACGACCTCAACCCCAATAAAGAAGCCTAAGACGAAGAAGGTGATCCTCCGCCAACTGCCGCAGAAAGGCCGGGGCATGAAAACCAAGAAGAGGAATGAATTCAAGCCCCAGCCCAGGAGTGGCCGGCCTGTCTCTCCTCTGGAATTCAACCCGGGAATGTCCCCCCGTGGGATGCCACCCAGTGAGCTGCAGATACAGCCTGTCTCTAACACGGAGGATCTGATCAACATGCCGGTGGTCATCGGTGTCCCCCGGTCTGACTTTAGCGACTATGAGTTTTATGATCTTGACAATCTGGGTGACATTCAGGGTGACGTCAAGCAAGATGAGTATGAATATGTATCCTATAAAGACCCCTATGGCAGCACAGACGACTTGCAGGGTTTGACTCTGGATGAAGTCACCAAGTACCAACTTAAAACTGTGGGCAAGAATGTGAAGACGTATTTTATATCTGCTGAGGAGGTGGAGTGGGACTATGCTGGTCATGGACAGAGGTAAGTACAAAGTACAAAACCCTCCCAGTCATGCCACCCAGGCAGCCAAGCTAAGCTAGTTTGTGTGACACAGTTTCACAGCCAGTTAGAGTGGACAAAACACTGCTATTCAGTTTTTTGTATTCTGAAAGTCTCCCGCCAACTAACTGGGTGGGGCTCTATCTTAAACAGGGCGACTTTAAAGAGACCAGAAAAATATTTCTCCTGTTGTATTCATAGAAGGCAGGAAAAGACACTCCAAACAAGACGGGAGACTAAGTTCACCAAGGTGGTGTTCCGGGAGTACCTGGACAGTTCGTTCAGTAGCCCAAATCTGCGTGGTGAGAAGGAGGAGCACTTGGGCATCCTTGGGCCGCTTATCAAGGCAGAGGTTGGACAGAGCATTATGGTAAGACTAGCAGCTCCCGCCTGCCACAATTCAAGTCCCAATCTTAATCTTACATTTATAATTCATAAAAATCAATCTCTTTGGAGATCACATATTCTATGATTTCCTTATGTTTTGAGCCCTAAGTTTTCGTAGATGCCAAGCCTAAAGTTTACATGACGTGGGTAAACAATTTCCAAATCAATCAATGACTGTAATCAATGAATGTAATGTTGCTTAACCCCACATAACCCCTTGCTTGTAGGTAGTGTTCAGGAACAGGGCCAGCCGTCCATATTCCATGCACCCAAATGGAGTTTCCTATACCAAGCGAACTGAGGGGTTGTCCTACGAGGATGAGTCCAAATACTGGTATAAATATGACAATGAGGTTCAACCCAACACCACCTTCACATACTTGTGGGAGGTACCCGAGAGGGTGGGTCCATTGCCAGGCGAATCCTACTGCCGTACCTGGGCATACTACTCGGGTGTCAATCCTGTAAGTGGAATTAAATATCCTTGGTCAGTTGGTGGGGCAGTATTCCAAATATATTCCATGACAAATATAATCGCTGAGCAACACAAAGCTTTGTACGTATTCCTCCATTATATGGCCTATACGACTTTTTAAATAGTAATATGAGGGACAATATGGTTTCTTCTAGGAAAGAGATATCCACTCTGGTTTAATTGGGCCTCTGCTGGTCTGTCGGAAAGATAACCTGAACGCCAAGCTGGTCAATATAACGGAGTTTGTGCTGCTGTTCATGACCTTCGACGAGTCTCAGAGCTGGTACTATGAGAAGAATTCTGAGATGATGAGGAGGGGGAAGAGTCGAGGAGGTGGAAGAGCATTGGATCCCAACCTCAAAGAGAAGCTTCAGTTTCATTGTAAGGGGCCATGTTTGACTCTGATTATGAACGCTAGTACCCAGTTCAAGCATATCCTATGCCATGTTCTTGCCTAGGGAGAGAAGTCCTGGTAAGGATACACAACATTACCACCTACATGAGACCTTTCAACATTGTGACCCACAGCCATCAACGGCATCATATTCAGCCTGAAGGGACTAAGGATGTACACCAAGCAGCTGGCATGCTGGCACCTGATCAACATGGGTTCTCCCAAGGACGTTCACACTGTCCACTTCCACGGACAGACCTTCACCCACATGGACACCAACAGCTACCGGCAGGCTGTGTACCCACTGCTGCCTGGTCAGTAGTCACTGCTCATGCTGTATTTAATGTTGATCTATCAGTGATATCAAGAAATATTGTGAAACTGATAGGGGTACAGAAAGCATAGAGAAAGCACGCAATGCATACGTTTATAAAATACAGGCCATACCGAATAGCTTGTAAAAAAAACATAATATCTCTTCATATCATATAATGATTTCCTTTTTGTCATTATGCCGAGCCATTTCTGTTATGCCATGGGCTCAGTTTCTCACAGTGCCATGCTCTTTCCCAGGGGGCTTTGCAACTCTAGAGATGTGGCCATCCAAGCCTGGTCTGTGGCAGCTGGATACGGAGGTGGGCGCCATCCAACAGAAGGGAATGCAGACCCTGTTCCTGGTCCTTGACAATGGTGTGAGCCGGTCACCAACAGGCCTTGACATGCATTTAAAAGGACGGTATCTGTCGGGGATCAACTGTCTCTCCTGGCTTCACAAATACATCCGGTTCCAATATAATTTGACATAATCACTTTCTTGTGCAGTTTCAGCCAAAGAGCATTTTGCATGAATGCGCCTACCACGGATGTAAACAAAAAAAATATAGCGCTTACATCTTTGTGATAAAACATCTTGTAAAGTACTTGGTATAGCGATTCACTCTTATTTTGAAATACGTGGTATATTGATATTATAGCACTTGTGTCAGGCACGTCCATGCTAAATGATTTGCCAAATTATATTCGTAACAGGTGTTTTTGTTACGATGGATCATGACCCAGACCGGTGTTGTCCTTTAACACATTATTTTTATATATGGTAAAATGATTGGTGTCTGTGTCCCCCAGAATGTTTCAATCCTTTGGGTCTCGAGTCTGGGAGTGTGAAAGACAGCCAGATCACAACTAACCACATTAGAGGTATTTTGTCATGGCTTGACACACATACACACATGCAACTGAGAGTAGTATACATATCACTAAATCACCAAAATGAATTTGTTTTCTTTAAAAGGGTACTGGGAACCACATTTGGCCAGACTGAATAACCTGGGTAAATACAACGCATGGAGTACAGATAAGGACAACAGCTGGATTCAGGTGTGTGTGTGTGTGTGTGTGTGTGTGTTTGAGTGTGGGTGTGTGTGTGTGTGTGTGTGTGTGTGTGTGTGTTTGTCTTTTCATACAAATACATGTGTACACTCTGACGTATCCCAGCAGCAGTCTGTGCCATTCAAGAGTATACTATGCTTGTAAGGTAAGTGATGCCACAGAGAAGATCTGACTCATTAACCCCCCTTGATGCAGGTGGATTTCCTGCGGCCAGTGGTGATAAGCCAGGTGGCCACCCAGGGTGCCAAACAGATGTTTCAGTCCCAGTACGTGGTCAACTACACCATCTCCTACAGCATAGATCGCAGAAGGTGGATCTTCTTCAAGGGTGACAGCCCGTCATTTAGAAAGGTCAGTGCAGCACCACGAATGCCCTCAGTAGCCACAGGTTCTAGTATAGCGCTGGTTCTCAGACACCACACCGCTACAGCAGGGGTTAAAACCAGTAAGGATTGGAATACGTTTTAACGCATTGGGATTGAGGTGTACCCTGAAGAAGTCACTTCCTTACACTCACCTCTCCAAACCTCTTCGCAGGGGGGGGTACTAAAAGTATTTAGGACTAAAACTTAATATTAATCTTTAATCTTAATTTCTCTCCATCTCTTGATCACTGTTTCTCTGTCTCTGTCACTCTATCTTTCTGCTGTCCATCTATTTTGAAGAGTTTCCCAGGAAACAAGGATGCTTCTAGTGTGGAAAAGCAAATACTGTTCCCTCCTTTGATTGGACGCTACATTAGAGTCCACCCAATACAGTGGTATAATACAGCCACGCTCCGCATGGAGTTTTACGGTTGTGAGCTTGATGGTGAGACGATATCAACATGAATATAAATGTAATGTTTTATACAAATACATCACTTAAATCTATATAAATATACATTTTGATGTATGTCTCGATGCAGGTATGTGATAGAGAGAAGAATAGCGTGTGTCAGAAGAGGAAACTTCAGAGTTTTGACTAATCCCAGCCTCCGTGTTGCAGGTTGCTCTGTGCCTCTGGGTATGGAGGATGGATTGATTGAGGACCATCAGATCACGGCCAGCTCCACAGCCACCAGCTGGTTTTATGGTCCCTGGAAACCCTCCCTGGCTCGCCTCAACTTACAAGGAACGGTCAACGCCTGGCAGGCTAAGGTACAGATGATAGAACTGATAAATACACTCAGTAAACACTGCAAAATAGGGTTAGGTTTCCTGCAGAAAATGCAGTGAGTGCTGTAGAGCAAAGTGAGGTTGAAAATATGTTTTAATAAAGCCACATCGTTTAAGACGTAAAGAAATGTTGAATGACTTAAATCAAGGGAAAGATTCGAACAGAGTTCAAAAGTCTAAATGGAGTAAACAATGTAAACATGCACACCATTTAAAAAATGCCAAATGGTTGGAAACAAATAAAGTGTAAGAGTTAAACAAATAGCTGTTGTGATAAAGTTTGAATGCATTTGAGATCAAATATAGAATAGCTGAGCTGTTGTGATAAAGTTTGAAATGGTTGAATCAAGTCAAGTAAGTGTATGTGTGTGTATGAGTGTGTGTGTCATCACTTGTAGTAACTTGGAAAAGTGTGCTATTGACGTTCTTTCACATCTAGTTAATCGAGATAAGCTCACAAAATGATAAGGCATATATTGTTAGACTCTGTTGAATCTCAGCTTTCATATGACATATCGTTTGTGTAGACAGCATGAATTAAAAATATCGTTTTTAAGCACGTTAGCGTTTAACTTTTACCGGAAGCACACAACCGGGATATGTATGAAGCACCTAGTCTCTAGCCATATAAACGGGGGTCGTCACACACAAACGCCCGATACTTAAGAATCATATTTCCAATCGATTAATACATTTTACATTGTGTTTCTAGGTTAAATATTGACGTTGTTAGGCTCTGCGACGTCCGAAATGGTTAGCTTTTGTGATAGCCATCTTGGGCTAGAGCGAGTGGAATTCTCACGCTCTAGCAGGGCTCAACGGAAGTCAATGGGACCAACTGAAAATATACGAAGCGGGTTTAAAATTAAACTGTTAATTCTGAAAAAAGTATAAATGATATCGAAAATCTGTTTAGATATTTGAAGATCAAAGTGTGTTGATTTGTTATATGTATGTCCTCCCATTGATTTCCATTATAAAAAATAATATTTTAAAAGTAGAATAAGTATAAAATATTTTAAAAATGTGAATGGTAGCATGCGATTCCAAGCTAAGATGAACATTTTAAAAGTGGAAAGGAGTCTCTAGGTGAAAACATTTTAAAAGTGGAATGGAGTCTCTAGGTGAAAAATTGTGGCAGTAGTTAGGTCCCAAAATTTGTAGAGAATAATAAAGAAAGAAAGAACGATTAAAGCCTAAGAATAACAATAGTTGAACGCTGCTTGCAGCACTCACCTAATAATAGACACTCAACAACACTAGTACAACAAAAGTACCAGTAAAAAGCTAATTTATGAATAAATTGTACGAATGTATTAATTCATTGTATTAATTTATTAATGAATACATTTTTAATGTTTTCATAAATAAATAACAATAAATAAAGAATAAAATAATAATAAGAAATAATACTTTTTAAATGTATTTTTGCCTCCAGAATAAGAACATGAAACAGTGGCTACAGATAGAATTGACCCAGGTCAAGAAGATCACAGGCATCATTACGCAGGGAGCCAAATCCCTGGGCAAAGAGATGTATGTCATCTCCTATGCCCTGGAATACAGTGACGACGGGGTACGCTGGACACAATACACAGACGACGAGGAATACACATCGAAGGTAAGTTCTATCGGAAATGCCGTTTCTTTTAAACAGCAGTGTTGTTAGTGTTGTTAAGGCACACAAACCAGTATTTTCTGTGATTATTTTTGGCTGATTGATTTGCCTCTCCTTATAGACAACATTGTGATTCCAAGATTTTTCTTTCTTTATCCTTTCTTTTTCTCTTGGTACAGAGGTTTCCCGGGAACTCAGATAACAATGGCCCTGTGAAGAACTACATCTACCCACCCATCTTCTCCCGCTTCATCCGGGTCATACCCACGAGCTGGAAGAGCTCCATCACCCTGCAAATAGAGTTGCTCGGCTGTGACTTTGAGTGACAGACTCATGCACATGATATTCGACAAACGCACCTTATGTGAACATACCAATGCCTTTTACTTGTGACACGTGTGTAGATGACATAGGACATTGGACCAGAACCTTTCAGCTGGGAGTCAGACAACATGCCAATAGAGTCACGTATAGGGGCAGGAGAATGTAGTCACTTCACCCTCCTCCATGAATACACACTTTTGCATTCAGTTAACTGAACTAAATAAAATTCCTGCTTTCAGGTGGATGGCTTTTAGGTGTTAAAGCCTGACAGCATTTTTATGGAATCAATTTCGTCATATGAAAAGTTCTATGTAGCCAAAAAATAGGAAAATGTTGATGTATTGACATCCCGGTTACTGATGATATTGAAAGCATCACCCAAATCATGCATACCTTCAAAATAAATGTTGGTGTCAACAGGTTTGAATGTTGTATCGTATTATTATTAATTTTTTTCTTTCAATAATCTGTATAAAAAGAAAATAAGATAGTTATTATTGATAGATAGATATTATTAATAATAAAAACTGTATGTACATTTTTGCAAGAAGCCAACTTTGGAAAGGGTATTAACTCGTCAATGTATGATGGCATTTTGGGGGCGTAGTTCCACATGATCTCCTCAGCGGCGATGTAGTAGGTCCACTTCTTGCTGTGGCGCTGCTGCTCTATGGTCAACCTACGTGGGTTAGCTTTGAAGCCCTTGCAAGTCCTCACATCCACAAAACCATGCATGCCGGCTGCAATATAGACATTCTATTTGTTATTTTATATTGACCGGACTGAAGCATGACAATATATAATATTGTCTTATGGAGAGCTTTGCATGCCAATAAAGCCCTTTGAATCTTGAGAGAAAGAGACACACACACAAACACACACACACACACATGCAGTAGAGAGGACGTGGGGGGGGGGGGGGGGTAAGGACCCTGCTGTGGTCATTATGGTGTGTGTGAGAATTTAATTCCCTTAAACTGCTGTCTTTAAAACTGGATACGTTTCCTGGGTCATTTGAATACACACATGACCTGTAGAGGTTAAAATGATGACATCACCATAAGTTACAGAGCTGCGTTCATGGAGTAAATAATGTAATTTTACTGCATGGTCCATAAAATAACAACAAAAACAATCCCATTTCACACTTCATATGAATGATCTGATGTAACAAGCGGCATTAAAGATTATGGATAAAATTCAGAACAGACATCTATTTTAAAAGTATGTAACCTCAAATACATGTAACAATATTTAAACAGAAATGTGTTTGTGTACCAACATTTCTTGTTTTTCCATACAAATAAGTACATGATCTATGTTGGCCAAGTAGTCCTATTCTTTTTTACCTAAGTAATTTTCTAAGCAAAAACACTGAAGGTATGACAGTATTCAATGTCTCTATATCTTTATAAATATAGTGTATATTTATGAACAGTCCTACTCCTGGAGCCGTGTAGGCAGATCATACTTTATTTCTATAACAAATCATTTAACCAGATTAATGGGGCCAACATACAATTGAGTAAACAATAAACAAAAACAACAATCTGACTTGAATACAATGTAGGTCTTATGATTGTTCCTGGATCTGCAAAAAACATCCCAGAAATTTTGAGGCAAATATAGTTGCTTGTAAAATTGTCATCTTTACTGCACACATCTTTACTTACATAGATGATGGAAAGGGAACGCCCAGTCAAAACACAGATGGTTTTCATTAAACAGGTTGAAAAAAAAATCTAGACACAGTTCATTGCACTGGTACACACTGAGTCAATTTGTCCAATAGTGTTTGCTCGTGATTCTGTGTATGTGCATCAGTAACAGATAAAGCAGAGTGTGTAGCGTTGTGTCCAAATACGGTTTCCTGGCTTGAAGAACACCTGTGCGTTATCACCAACCCTCAGATATGAGGCTTTGCTCCTGGGCTGGGCCCCAGTGTTTTGTGCCTTTTCTGGTTCTTCTGGCTGTTCTTCCACATGTCCAGGCTGACCAGGACAACCCTAAGGAGAGACATTACTATGTGGCTGCTGTTCAGATTGACTGGAACTACTCTGGCAATGGTTCCCTCGGGTATGCCTCTAATCCACTTGATTTATTCTTCTGCTAATACATGTTTGATGTGTAGTGCTAATTAATGCTATGGTTCATGTGATAAAAAAGCATAAGGAACAGGTATTGTCTATTATTAAGTTGGCTTTTGTGACTTTTGCCATTTGTGAATCTGTGAATTATTAATTTTGGTATAGCACATGGCACTCTTGGGTAATCATGTTGCAGAGGCTTTAGAGAAACAGATTATAACTGTTTCTCCAGTGCCTGTTGTTATAATCAGTTGAAAACATTGTAGTATGCATACATCATTGTATAATATTAAGAATATCCTTAATGTAGATTCAGTTTTGGCATTTGAGATTGCACTTAAGGGACATTTCCTCAACTTCCTTCCCCTGTGGCTGGTTTCGCAATGGTATAATGAAGCTTGAGTGGTGATGGGCGCAATGGGTTGATTCACTTTTGGTGTTATTCCACCCTGTTCCAGGACCGATTCCACCTATAAGAAAGTAGTCTTTAGGGAGTATGAGAGAGACTTCCAGCAGCCCAAGACTCATCCCTCCTGGCTAGGTAAATCCTGTTCATCTCATTCAGTCTGCAATATTCTAAATAGATAATTTTCCCTAAACAGCTTCTACCCAATTTACTACTATTTAGTAATTTATCTATACAGTTCCAATCTTCCAATCTATACAGTTATCATTATTTTTATATTATCATGAAAATTGCCATTTTGTTTTCACCCACTAAATAAGATTAAGTATAGTTAAATACTGTGAAAGAGTATGTGATATGATGAGAATTCAAATGAATCCAGCAGATGACGGTGAATACATGACTGATAATGGATGAGGTGAACCAATGTATCTTTCACAGGTCTGCTGGGGCCGACACTGAGGGCTCAGGAGGGAGAGACCATTGTGGTCACTTTCAGGAACATGGCGGACCGCGATTACAGCCTTCACCCACATGGAATCGCTTACGGCAAACAGTCAGAGGGTGGGTGCTTCTTGTTACCCCTGGGCATAATTATGGCCACACTGAATGTTGTGGTTAACCAAGTTCTAAAGACACTATCCCCAAGAATGTAAAATACTTGAACAATCAATTGGGAACATTTAGAGTTCTGGTTGGTTGTTACTCATTATGTTAAGTAAACAAAATGAGGTAATACCCAAACAACTGCGTTTAGCTTGTTTTGAAATATTAACCGAGGCAAGCAGATTCAGCGAGGAACAGTATTGAAGTCCAACAGGAAGTCTTGTCTGTTGACCCCCTCACAGAACACAATAACACAACATGTGAGTGCTCTTCTGGAACAAGTTCATTAATACTTAAAGCAACAAGCCTTAGGAAGCAGAGAAAATTAAAAAGGACAGAACGTCTAGAACTTATTATCCAAACAAATGACTATCCAAAAATCCAAGCAGGTTTACAGCATAAACACAAACTAAGTAGATAAAGTCTCCCACACATTTTACCATAAGCCTTTTCTTTTCAGCACCCATAAGAGGAACACTATCATTAGTGCTAATAATCGAACATTAGAGCATATGTCGCCTGATATATACATATATAGACAAAATATAGTAAAGTATGTGTTGTTTATTGTATTTTTATTTTTTTTTTGTCATTCACTTCACAGAAAAAATTTCCTTTCCTTTCCATAAGACTGTAAACTGTTTCTTGCAGGATCTCAGTATTTTGACAACACATCGCTGAAGGAGA
>JAOPJO010000089.1:11161128-11171645 GCA_027123675.1 Molva macrophthalma
GGAATGAATTCAACCCAGACCATGGGAAACAAGACCTCTGAACGCGTTATTCAAACAGAGAATATACATGAAGTGTTCTCTTATGTTGTACCCCCTCAAGGTTCAACTTCCAATAGTACAAATGAAATAGTTCTGCTGGATAAAGAGGACCACCCAGGGTCTGCCTTGAATAAGGAATCGGAGATACAGCTAAGGGGCCAGCGGGGGCCTTTTGTTGAGATCGAGATGGAGGATATCATGAATATGACCAAGACAAACGACTCGCTGAACACCGTGACAGAGACAGAGAATGGAAATCAAACACATTCAGCAGAGAAAATGAGCTCCATCCATAGCAAAAGATTCCCCAATGAGACCCAAATCTCGGGCTCCCCAGCACCTACCAGTAACCAGTTGCCAGAAACCAGCTCTGAGGATCTGAGCGACTCAGTTAGCTCAGAGGAAATCATAATCTACCATAAAAACCACAGTCCAAATGCCATCAGAACCAGCCGCTTAGACCCACAGGGACACAACTGGACCTATGATGGGACACACCAAACTGTCCCTTTGGAGATCCCTTATGAACATGTCAAGTATCTTGGTTACGATGCCCCTCTTCCTGGAGCTCAAATGACCTCAACCCCAATAAAGAAGCCTAAGACGAAGAAGGTGATCCATCGCCAACTGCCGCAGAAAGGCCGGGGCATGAAAACCAAGAAGAGGAATGAATTCAAGCCCCAGCCCAGGAGTGGCCGGCCTGTCTCTCCTCTGGAATTCAACCCGGGAATGTCCCCCCGTGGGATGCGACCCAGTGGGTCGCAGATACAGCCTGTCTCTAGCACGGAGGATCTGATCAACATGCCGGTGGTCATCGGTGTTCCCCGGCCAGACTGGAGCAACTATGAGCTGTATGTTCCCAGTGAGGCTCTAGACAATCTGGGTGACGTTCAGGGTGACGTCAAGCAAGACGAGTATGAATATGTATCCTATAAAGACCCCTATGGCACCACAGACGACATGCAGAGTTTCACTCTGGATGAAGTCACCAAGTACTACCTTAAAACTATAGGCAAGAATGTGAAGACGTATTTTATATCTGCTGAGGAGGTGGAGTGGGACTATGCTGGTTATGGACAGAGGTAAGTACAAAGTTAATTCATTGACAGAAGGACAAACATTATGCACAGATGTTTTAAAGTTGCAATGTGTAACATTTACCTAGCTCGTAGCTAAAAATAACCTGACATGTCATGCCACCCAGGCAGCCGAGCTACGCTTGTTTGTGTGACACAGTTTCACAGCCAGTTAGAGTGGACAAACACTGCTATTTAGTTTTTTTAATTCTGAAAAACTCCCGCCAACTAACTGGGTGGGGCTCAATCTTACACATTGCGACTTTAAAGAGACCAAAAAAATATTTCTCCTGTTTGATAGGCAGGAAAAGACACTCCAAACAAGACGGGAGACTAAGTTCACCAAGGTGGTGTTCCGGGAGTACCTGGACAGTTCGTTCAGTAGCCCAAATCTGCGTGGTGAGAAGGAGGAGCACTTGGGCATCCTTGGGCCGCTTATCAAGGCAGAGGTTGGACAGAGCATTATGGTAAGACTAGCAGCTCCCGCCTGCCACAATTCAAGTCCCAATCTTAGTAAACATTTATAACTCAAAAAAACCTATCTCTTTGGAGATCACATATTCTATGATTTCCTTATGTTTTGAGCCCTAAGATTTCGTAGATGCCAAGCCTAAATTGTACATGACGTGGGTAAACAATTTTCCAAATCAATCAATGACATTGTAATATTGCTTCTATTCCAACCGTTCACATAACCCCTTACTTGTAGGTAGTGTTCAGGAACAGGGCCAGCCGTCCATATTCCATGCACCCAAATGGAGTTTCCTATACCAAGCGAACTGAGGGGTTGTCCTACGAGGATGAGTCCAAATACTGGTATAAATATGACAATGAGGTTCAACCCAACACCACCTTCACATACTTGTGGGAGGTACGCGACATGGTGGGTCCATTGCCAGGCGAATCCCACTGCCGTACCTGGGCATACTACTCGGGTGTCAATCCTGTAAGTGGAATTAAATATCCTTGGTCAGTTGGTGGTGCAGTATTCCAAATATATTCCATGACAAATATAGTCGCTGAAGCGACACAAAGCTTTGGATGTATTCCTCCATTATATGGCCAAAACGACTTTGTAAAATTGTAATATGATGGACAATATGGTTTCTTCTAGGAAAGAGATATCCACTCTGGTTTAATTGGGCCTCTGCTGGTCTGTCGGAAAGATACCCTGAACGCCAAGCTGGTCGATATGATGGAGTTTGTGCTGCTGTTCATGACCTTTGACGAGTCTCAGAGCTGGTACTATGAGAAGAATTATGAGATGATGAGGAGGAGGAAAGGTCGAGGAGGTGGAAGAGTATTGGATGCCAACCTCAAAGAGAAGCTTAAGTTTCATTGTAAGGGGCCATGTTTGACTCTGATTATGAACGCTAGTACCCAGTTCAAGCATATCATATGCCGTGTTCTTGCCTAGGAAGAGAAGTCCTGGTAAGGATACACAACATTACCACCTACATGAGACCTTTCAACATTGTGACCCACAGCCATCAACGGCATCATATTCAGCCTGAAGGGACTAAGGATGTACACCAAGCAGCTGGCATGCTGGCACCTGATCAACATGGGTTCTCCCAAGGACGTTCACACTGTCCACTTCCACGGACAGACCTTCACCCACATGGACACCAACAGATACCGGCAGGCTGTGTACCAACTGCTGCCTGGTCAGTAGTCACTGCTCACGCTGTATTTAATGTATTTAGTATTTAATGGAAATATTGTGAAAGTGGTAGGGGTACAGAAAGCATAGAGAAAGCGTGCAATGCATTTATGAAATTCAGGCCATACCAAATAGCTTGTAAACAAAACAACATAATATCTCTTGATATTATTTCCTTTTTGTCATTATGCCGAGCCATTTCTATTATGCCATGGGTTCAGTTTCTCACAGTGCCATGCTCTTTCCCAGGGGGCTTTGCAACTCTAGAGATGTGGCCATCCAAGCCTGGTCTGTGGCAGCTGGATACAGAGGTGGGCGCCATCCAACAGAAGGGAATGCAGACCCTGTTCCTGGTCCTTGACAATGGTGTGAGCCGGTCGCCAACAGGCCTCGACATGCATTTAAAAGGACGGTATCTGTCAGGGATCAAACCATCGTAACTGTATCTCCTGGCTTCACAAATACATCCGGTTCCAATATAATTTGTCATAATCACTTTCTTGTGCAGTTTCAGCCAAAGAGCATTTTGCATGAATGCTCCTGCCACGGATGTAAACAAAAGCAATATAGTGCTTACATCTTTGTGATAAGACATTTTGTAAAGTACTTGGTATAGCGATTCACTCTTATTTTGTCTACAAGATCCGTAATGACTGTCGCACATTGAGTCCAATACAAAAGTGCATTGCTATTATAGCACTGGTCAGGCACGTTCACGCTAAATGATTTTGCCAAATGATATTGGTAGTTGGTAGTTGGTAGCATGTTTTTGTGAAGCCAGAAGAAATGGTTACGATGGATCATGACCCAGACCGGTGTTGTCCTTCAACACATTATTTTTATATATGATTAAATGATTTGTGTCTGTGTCCCCCAGAATGTTTCAATCCTCTGGGTCTCGAGTCTGGGAGTGTGATAGACAGCCAGATCACATCTACCCACACTAGAGGTATTTTTTCATGGCTTGACACACATACACACATGTGACTGGGAGTAGTATACGTATCACTATCACCAAAGTTAATTTCTGTTTTTTTTTAAAGGGTACTGGGAACCACACTTGGCCAGACTGAATAACCTGGGTAAATACAACGCATGGAGTACAGATAAGGACAACAGCTGGATTCAGGTGTGTGTGTGTGTGTGTGTGTGTGTGTGAGTGTGGGTGGGTGTGAGTGTGTTTGTGTGTGTGTGTGTGTGTCTTTTCATAGAAATACATGCGTACACTCAGACGATCTGCCTCAGAGAAGATCTGACTCATTAACCCCCCTTGATGCAGGTGGATTTCGAGCGGCCAGTGGTGATAAGCCAGGTGGCCACCCAGGGTGCCAAACAGATGTTTCAGTCCCAGTACGTGGTCAACTACACCATCTCCTACAGCATAGATCGCAGAAGGTGGATCTTCTTCAAGGGTGACAGCCCGTCATTTAGAAAGGTCAGTGCAGCACCACGAATGCCCTCAGTAGCCACAGGTTCTAGTATAGCACTGGTTCTCAGACACCACACCGCTACAGCAGGGGTTCAAACCAGTAAGGATTGGTATACGTTTTAACACATTGGAATTGAGGTGTACCCTGAAGACGTCACTTCCGTTCACCCACCTCTCCAAACCTCTTCGCAGGGGTGGGGGGGGGGGAGGAATTAGTAACACCATGACAAACCCTTTCACCACTCAGCCAAAATATTCCATGAACATTAGCTCTATTATATAAAAGATTATGATGAGAAACGAAGCAGTTCAATTAAACTACAGAAACAATGCAGGATAAAGATTGTGCACGTTTATCACTGCCACTAATCACTAAATCACTGCACAAATCAGAAACATTAATAGTGTCCCTGAGTATTTATTATGTTTGCGTTTTTTAATCTTGAATTTCTGTCTATATTTACAAAGATGCAGCATGGTACAGCATTGTACCCAATGATTATTTAATTTAGTACTAAAAGTATTTAGGACTAAAACTTAATCTTAATCTTTAATCTTAATTTCTCTCTGTCTCTTGCTCACTGTCTCTATGTCTCTGTCCGTCTATCTTTCTGCTGTCCATCTATTTTGAAGAGTTTCCCAGGAAACAAGGATGCTTTTAGTGTGGAAAAGCAAATACTGTTCCCTCCTTTGATTGGACGCTACATTAGAGTCCACCCAATACAGTGGTATAATACAGCCACGCTCCGCATGGAGTTTTACGGTTGTGAGCTTGATGGTGAGACGATATCAACATGAATATAAATGTAATGTTTTATACAAATACATCACTTAAATCTATATAAATATACATTTTGATGTATGCCTTCGATGCAGGTATGTGATAGAGAGAAGAATAGCGTGTGTCAGAAGAGGAAACTTCAGAGTTTTGACTAACCCCAGCCTCCGTGTTGCAGGTTGCTCTGTGCCTCTGGGTATGGAGGATGGACTGATTGAGGACCATCAGATCACGGCCAGCTCCACAGCCACCAGCTGGTTTAGTGGTCCCTGGAAACCCTCCCTGGCTCGCCTCAACTTACAAGGAACGGTCAACGCCTGGCAGGCTAATGTACAGATGATAGTACTGATAAATACACAAAATACCAGCAATAAACAACAGACACTCAACAACACTAGTACAACAAAAGTACCAGTAACAAGCTAATTTATTTATGAATTGTACAAATGTATTGATTCATTGTACTTATTTATTAATGAATACATTGTAATGTTTTCAGAAATATATAACAATACATAAAGAATAAATACATAATAAGTAATAATACTTCTTTTATGTATTTTTGCCTCCAGAATATGGACATGCAACAGTGGCTACAGATAGAATTGACCCAGGTCAAGAAGATCACAGGCATCATTACGCAGGGAGCCAAATCCCTGGGCAAAGAGATGTATGTCATCTCCTATGCCCTGGAATACAGTGACGACGGGGTACGCTGGACACAATACACAGACGACGAGGAATACACGTCGAAGGTAAGTTCTATCGGAACTTTTTAAACAGCAGTGTTGTTAGTGTTGTTAAGGCACACAAACCAGTATTTTCTGTGATTATTTTTGGCTGATTGAAGGTCTCCTTATAGACAACATTGTGATTCTAAGATTTTTCTTTCTTTATCCTTTCTTTTTCTCTTGGTGCAGAGGTTTCCCGGGAACTCAGATAACAATGGCCCTGTGAAGAACTACATCTACCCACCCATCTTCTCCCGCTTCATCCGGGTCATTCCCACGAACTGGAAGAGCTCCATCACCATGCGAATAGAGTTGCTTGGCTGTGACTTTGAGTAAGAGTAGTCGACAAACGCACCTTATGTGAACATACCAATGTCTATTACTTGTGACACGTGTGTAGATGACATAGGACATTGGACCAGAGCCAGTCGATGTATTGACTTCCGGTTACTGATGATATTGAATGCATCGGCCAAATTAGATACACACCTTCAAAATATATATGTTTTATGACATGAAGATTTATGTAATTTATAATGTTGCAACATACTCGCTTACTGCTGTCATTCCAGAATGACACAATTTATATATATTATCAACTGCAACACTTTGCATGGATAGTTGTTTGTATTATGAAGGAATATGAAGGAATATGGATGAATGTATAAATGTTGCTATAAACAGTTTTGAATTGTCTATCCTATTATTACATTTTTACTTTCAATAATCTTTATAAAAAGAAAATGAGATAGTCATATTGGCAACAACCTATATTGGTCTTATGGAGAGAAAGAGAGAGCTTTGCATGCCAATAAAGCCCTTTGCATCTTGAGAGAGAGACACACACACACACACACACACACACACACACACACACACAAACACGCAGTCAGAGAGGACGTGGGGGGGTAAGGACCCTGCTGTGGTCATTATGGTGTGTGTGAGAACTTTGGATCTCTATCGCCCCGCTAATAGCAACGTGTCACCATTGGCACCTCTGCTGGGACGGGACCCGTCATAAAGTAACACCTTGGGGCTCCAGAGACAACAGTCACTTGCAGCTGCAAACGCAGATCACGTTTGTCCATCTGCCTGGTCCTGCTGAATTGGACACTGGAGGTGTGATCGTCTCAGCATGGAGACCAAGCTGTGCGCTACTGATCCCCCTATAAGTAGCCTTTAGGGATGGGGGGCAGCCCATTCCCAGAAACCTATGCCTGTTCCTGCTGGGAAGGGAGATCAGAAGTATTTGGCCATCGTTTTATTGGTGGGCATGGATCGGCCAATGGGGTTAAATTATTGAAAACAAAACAGAAAGACCTCTCTCTCTGTTTACAATATGTAGTTTAGCAGTGTATAGTAGAAAAAGGACGGGGTAAATGGTTCAAACATAAATTATATTATTTTTGGGTCTACACTTGCACACCCAAAAATATAGTAGAACGTCATTTACCCCGCCAGATGTCGCTCTTAACTCGCAAGAGAAGGACATGGCACACGACACAGGCGGAATGTCATGTCTAGGTTCCAAACGCGATAAACCCAAAATATTGCGCCTTTCTTAAAATATACTCGTGACATCCAGTGCTTACTTCTCTATGGATCATATTACATTTAGGTCGCGCTTTATTTTATCCATATATCATACATACACCCAACAGATCAATACAATTCTGTAAAAAAGTTTACCATCGCAAAATGTTACAATCACAAGGCACATTCGTATCTGCGTCATATCTCAGCGTACGAAATGACAAGTTGTTGTTTACAAACAAATATTTTGATGATGATGACGCCAGCGAATGTAACTCTAGCCCCGTAGCCTATAGCTCTCTCTCTCCCTCCCCCCCTCTCCTTGTCACCGCCCCCTAAGTGCTCTGGAGATTGAAAAGGCACTTCTCCGGCGCGGGACACTACAGATCTGTACAGGAGTAGCGACACTAACCAGGTAGCGCGTGATAGATCAAGTGGATCATATAAAACGTTCTTCTTTTCTACCGGATAATCCAACAATCCAAATCCCATCAACGAAGAACCATGAAGTCTCCAAAGTTGAATTCTCAGGTCAAAAGTAAGTATACACTTCTTTTTTTTTAAGCCTACATTACTTCAAAACATTTCTATAGGTCAATAACATTATTACTTTATTATTGCTAGACTATAAGGCTACTGTAGGTCTACTTTATATGGTAGGCCTAATTGTTTTCCCAATATAGACTGAGCTCTTGAAATACACAAATTCCCCAACACAATCTTTTTTTAAATTCGCTTCTAATATTAATTTTTCTTAATTTTTGCAGCGACTTTTGTGGACGAGGAAGACCTTAATGACGTGCTCTGTGAGTTCGACGCTGTGATGGAGGACTTCTCGTCGCCGCTGGAGAAACGTCACTTCAGATACGACGAGCACCTGAAGACCATGAAGAGACGCAGCAGCGCGAGCGTCAGTGACAGCGGCTTCAGCGACTCAGAAAGTACGTTCAAACCCTCTATGGGTCTTTGATGTTGTTGACACAGACACACACTTAGATATGTTGTACATGATGTATTGCTATTTTGTTTTTAGTACCTTATGGTGATAGCAGGAGTTGGCTGTCCAGGTGAATGGACCAGGGCTTGCCTGGTCTCTATATTAATATAATATGATTTTGGTCTGTTGTCAGACTCACACACACACACACACACACACACACACACACACACACCCACGCGAGAGTCGAGAAGAGGGGTGGGGTTGTGGGTGGAGAGTTCCTTGACTTTGGTCCAAAGATCTTAGTAAGATTAAAGCTACTGTTTAAGCTGCCGCCTACAGTTTCATTGTTATGACAGAGACTGAATGGTGCTGCTGTAGGCTCTACTGGGCTCCTCATTACCATTCACAGTCAGTCTATAGAGCCACATCAGCAGCCACTCCTGCCCTGCTCATTTTTTTGCCATCAAAGTTACAGAAAGTGAGGTGATGGAGCAACCACGTGATGCGTATGCGTCAGGGTTTCCAAACGGGGATGGGAAAGGAGCAGCAGCCAGTCTGGGGAACTGTTAAAAAAAAGAAAAAAAGAAAAAAGGAATGGAGAAAAATATACATATAACTGCTGGCCTTCGTGCACACCACTGCACACATCCACAACCACGGAAATGTAAAATGTAGGGGGTCTCAACACTCAAACTCGAACACCAGGAATACCAGCGCGATTAGCCAGCACCCAGTTCCCTTATTGCGTAATAATCACGCTTCTATTATCGCCCCGTGTATACGTTAAAAACAACCACACTCCACGCCACACTGCGACCGCTCAGGGGGACGGCTGCGTGTTGGCTTGTGTGTGTGTGTGTGTGTAGGGGCGTAATGGGCTTGTTGATTTGCCAGAGTGCATCAGATTCCTATGGGGCCGGTGTCCTCTCCATGGCAGTGTTTTGAAGTGGGGCGCGCCCCACGCCGAGGGCAGCCCATTGTGTTGAGGCCTGACGGATGGAGCGCTGGAGTCACGGATTAAAAGGAGCACACTGTGCAGGGTCTCAGAGGTGCAACCCTAGGCTGTCTGTGTGTGTGTGTGTGTGTGTGTGTGTGTGTGTGTGTTATTGAGTGTGCGTATGAGGGAGTAACAGAAAGTGGGAACAAAAATGGGGAAAGAGACTGAGAGGAAAAAGTGCAAGAGAACAATTAGCTAAATGCGTTGAACTTCAACCTCTGGCGATTCTGGGTGTTGGTTAGGGTGTGTGTGTGTGTGTGTGTGTGTGTGTGCATGGTCAGGGTCCAGCGAAGCCCCCCCCCCCTCTCCCCCCTTTCAAAAAGGAAGAAGTAGACAGAGCGCGAGGCTAAGGAGCTCCCTAATCCATTTACACACACTCACTTCACCCTGGACACAGATAGCGGCGCTGGCAAGGAGGTCGGCAGCGTCTCCTTAGCATAATCTGACCAGCTAGCATGCAGTGGGAGAAAGGGCAGCGCCAGGAGAGACTGAAGTGTGAAGAAATACAGATGAGATGTCAAGTGACTGACACGCAGAACGGAATGTAGCCAGGGTCTTAGAGCACAGCACCTGAAATAATGAAAATACGATTCTATAAGACTTTCTCAGTCTTCTGTTTTTCTGAAGAAAACAAAGAGCTTAGGGTGAAACACACTGTGGCAGTTTGAAAATATTGTTCTGGCGGATTACTGAAACCATCGCATCACTTATCTAAGAAGTGTTTCGTGGCGCAGAGGTTTTAGTACTTGGGGAACGCAGCTGAAGGAAGTCTGTGTCGATAAATGTGTCAGAAATTGCCATGAAGAAGGGATCGAGTTTGATTTAAAATAACGTCCCATCGCAGATATTCCTTCTACCGCGAAGAGTGTGTGGGGAGACAGAGGCGTGTGAGGGTTTAGCACCGTGGAGTCTGCCAAGTTCCCATTCAAATAGGCACTTGTGGGTCAGCCTTTTAAAAGGCCTGTCATCATATGAGAATGCATTGATTGCATGCTGTTCCACTGACACAGGTCAGAAACCAGGGTGTGTGTATGCGTGTGTATGTGTGTGGGAGCATGTGTTTGCTTTTCTTTTTAAATGGGCCTCGAGGCATTTTGTGACACCTAGAAAGATGAACAGTTATTAATAATCTTTCCACCATTTTCTCTTTCCACTCTCTCTCTTTCATTCTCTCTCTCTCTCTCTCTCATCATCTCTCAGGTGCGGAGTCACTGAACAGAAACAGCTTAAGCCTCAGCGATGAGAGACTCAACTCCCCCACTGTGATGTCATCAGCCACAAGCTCACCTCCCCTCCTGTCACCCAAAGGTGAGCCACCCTCAGCTCACACC
>JAOPJO010000089.1:11315290-11327744 GCA_027123675.1 Molva macrophthalma
ATGTGTGTTTCATTTGTTTACATTAGTTTACTATGGCACAGTTTTAATTTATTAAAATTTCTATAGGTATAAACAATATTTGAATATTTGCATATTTATTGCCTAAGGTTATATGATATGATGTGTATTGTGTTTTCACATTTGGAATATAATGTTACAGTTGTCACCTATATTAATATCTGGATGACTTTGGTAAAGTAAGTAAGTAGTTGGTAATTTTTATGACTACTAAGTGACTGTTTTCTGTGCCTTTTTATGGTTAGAATGCATGGTTAACTATTTATTACAATTTGAAGTCACTGAGATGTGTATTTTTGTATTCTGAATAAATAAATGGTCCAGCTTTGTTGTACATTTTTTGTGGTGCCTTAAAAAAGGCTACCTGTTCATATATTCCTTCTTCAATAAAACTGAATGAATACACAATGGGGTTTGTGCTTACTTGCATTGCATAATTTAGTTCTCTATGTTTATAATTATCTATGTTTGCCTATTTTGCATTTTAAAGCAAAAAAAAAACGTTAACTAACTGTTAAAACAAAATGTATAATTACAATTTTAATCTTTAAAAATAGGAAATGAATCTGATATTTCACCTCTTAAAATATAGGTAAGTATTTATGATAACTAAACATTGGAATAGTAATATTGATGATTTTAATCTTCACCTATACATGCAAGTCATCAATGTTAAGTGGTCAAAAGGTAAGAGTGTCCTTTAGCTGAAAACAAAATACAAAACAATGTATTTAGTTGACAGAATTGCCCAGACTAAATATACTTCAGTTACTTGTGGTATATTATTTTGATAATTAATCCACTGATGGATATTTATAAAATGACATAGCCTACATTACTTATTGTGAAATGATGGTATACAAACAGCCACTTTGTATGTAGGCCTAGTGACTGCACATTGAAATGCACACCATATGTGACATCTCCATATCTTTAGAAACACCCACATCCTCTCTTTCTCTCTGTTCAACCAATTATTTTTTTTGGCCCTCCCCTATACTCTCTTACTTCGGTCAAGATCCCTTTTCTTTATATAATTGTTTGCTAAGTAATGTTAAGTCATTTCCATAATATAACTATATTATATAACTTAATTATGTCAATGAAAATAAACAAGAGAAATAAGTGGTTACAAGAAATGTTACAACCAAAACAACCCCTATTACGACAAATTAAGTATCCTAGCTTTCCATTAAATGTATATGTGACCAACGATGCAATGTGTGTTGAGCAAAATCAGTGGCCACTTTTGCTTGTTTGGTTAGGATTGAATTATAAAGCCAGTATCCCTGCCATGAGCAATCGCCCAAAATACTTATTTTTAAAGTTGTATTGAATAGTAAGGTCTGTACTGAGATAAAAGGGTTAAATAGATAATCATTTTATTTTTTGCAAGTGTAAAAAAAGCTGTATTAAGGTTGAGTTAGGGCTACTTATAAGCAGAAAAAACATTCTATACAGTGTGATCTCGTAAATATGTTTCTTATTAATTGAGTGGATTACTTATTCTATATAATATAATATAATATAATATAATATAATATAATATACAATTACATTGCATTATATCATATTATTGCAGTTCGACTGTTCTGTGCTCTACAGTTTCCTCTGAGAGTGCCTGAAATCTGATTGTTTTCATGCATGGAAAAGAGGAAACGGTAAGTGATGGGAAATCGGATCCTCTTTTGGGAGTCGAACGAATCTGCACATCCTCAATATAACGGTATTAACATGTATGTTGCTGATATATTAATTTGGGATGGCTCGTACAAAATCGACAAAATGTCATTAATGGTTAAACATAGCATAACTCCTCTTTTGTAGATCATACAAATAAATACAATTTTATTTTATTTTGTTAGCGAACTAAATATAAATACGGGTGTAAGTTATACAGCTGTCTCGGCGTTGGAAAATTTGGATGTAAACTAACCACTTTGAAAATGCACGTTTAAGCCTCAGCCGCGGTTCGAAGCCGTTCAAAATAAACAGATCGTACACGGATCGCCCATCAGCCCAGCTGCCTATCGCCATCCTGCTGGAGTCCAACAGTGAACGGTGAGTTAAAACGATTTTCCATATATCCCATATCAAATGTCCAACAGATAACAACGAGTGGTTTGTTGGTTTAACACAATGTGTATTTCAACTCCAACGTTAGCTAGCTTATTGATTGCTATTCGGGTGACATCACAGGCCGATCCAAACGAGGCCTGGCTTCTGCTGCCGAACAAATGATTGACAGCTTATCAACAACCACCGCATAATATATTTCACCTCATTTATTGATTGGAATCAGTCTTTTTTCCTTTTCGCTACCATGATTATTGTTTGGAGTTTTAACAGGAAGTGGATATTGTTGTTTTACAGTAGCTAGCTTGCCAGTAACTAATCCATTCCGGTAGGGCTACATTGTAATGGTTTTGAATCATCTGGAGAGAACCTACGTCAGGATCCATGGCTAGCATACTTTGCTTGACACCTTCAATAGTACCTTCCCATCGTCGTAGCATTTGTTGTTCATAACCAGTTGGATCAAACAACGTTGAATCAATATCAAGTCTGACCAAAACATGGCGTTAACAAACACGTATGGCTGTTGTCAGGATTCTTAGTAAACATCCTCCCTGCAGAGAGCTGTAACGTAACCATGTTATGTTACTGTGTGGATGTGCTAATTGTTCACGCTAAGGCGCCATAACACTGCAGATTTGTCAGCAGTATGTCGCTGCTGAAAACGATGTCGTTGTTTAAGTGCTGATGAAAACAATATTTGCTGCTGCTCTCTCAATAGGCCTATGTATTGGATACATATTGCTGGCTAATGTTTTGGGGCCAATGTATCTAGTGATTGATACTGCTGGTTCTGTTCTGCGAGATTCCTGCCGCTCAGTTTTGAAATGAACCTTCCCCCCAACCTAAACTTCTTACAGTAAAGCTTGCTATTCTTTTAAATGTATTTGGCTTCATACACTCCCCATTTGGGCATTTTATCTCCATACCTAACAGCTCCAATTGCAAATCTTAAATGAAATCGTATGTCTTATAATAATCTTAGAAGCTATTATGTATTTCACTTTTCCCTATTTTTTTGGTGTACAAATTACTCACTAAGCCTGTTCATAGAATACTCAATATAGTCAAACAGGTGAACAGTAGTTGTGTCGCTCAATAACAAGAATATAACAAATAAATGATTTGGTATAATAAACATAGAATATTTGAACAACACTTGTTCTTGCAAGTATTGTAGAAAAGTGAGGCTACATTGAGAAAAACAAAAGATTGCTGGAGCTACCGGGGTAAACATAAAACACCACAGGCTGAAAAAAAGTACATTTTCAGAGAATTGTTGTTATTCCCCCTGGTCTTGGTCACTGCAATAATAGACGTCATTGTGACTGCTTTCCCTATGACTGAGCCGGGATACACTGCATAGTTGAGGTTAGCAGCAGTGGTCCTGTTGTTTTTGAACAGACAACCGAAGCACCCGTGAGAAGTCAAGTGGTCCTGGATCAGCCGGTTACATGTACCTTATTTATTTTTTCCTCCTCAATCGTGTTTCTCAGGGTGTAGGGCGGGCTGATCAATTGGAGCGCCTGCCTGTTTCTAGTCTCAATTTGGCCAATACCTCAAAGGATGAGGCTTGGGTGTCTTGGGGAGGGAGGGGTGAAAAAGAACAACTCCCTCCAAGCAAGGACAGAGTCAATATTTTTCCATCCCTGTCATGCTTACTAAGTTTGTTTTCCCCTGAGCTCTGGTCCAGAGCATACACCTCTGTTATCTCACCATGCTTTTTGATCCTGGATGCACTCTGGCTTGTTGAAGGGATTTCAAAGGGAGAAAGGTCTGCGCTGTGCTGACCTCACCAGCATGACAAGTCCAGGCCTACTGTAACTGTTTTGATGTTGTTATCTCCCAGGCCTGCAGAACACTTTACCTTTGTAGGATGGTTATGAAGGCACTATATAATTTAGCGTATGTCTGAGCAATAACAACAAATTGCATTTACTGCTCTTCGCTGAAAATATTTGCTGGTAACAGTCACATGAGTCTGTATGACTGTCTGTTTGTTTTATATTTTTGCCTGCAGTAATACATTCTATTGCGTTAGTCATCTCATGCTAGAGTCACACACACTCATAGTCACAGGGTAATCACACTCTCTAACCCGTTGACCCTCTCTCCCTTTGTTCTCCCTGCCAACCCCTCCTTCCTTCTGGACTCGCCTCTGTGCAGGTGAGTGGCCCAGCCAGGTAGCCAGGACCAGGACCTCCGTTGCCATGGACGCCTGTGCCCGCATTCGAGGAGTGCCGCTGAGGACCAGAGCGTCCATTCGAAAAGAGGTCCGTCTTCTAAAGTTATCTGGAGTACATCTCTCGAGATGGCATCCTTCTACACATAGCATTGTAACATTTTGTAATATGAAGGCATTACAATAAAATTTTATTTGCAATGTAGAAAGTAAGCATTTAAGAAACTGTGTCACTTATTTTTCTATATGTAATAGAAAAGCTTGCTATTGTTGCTGTTCTTTACCCATCCATTCTAATTGGCCACATTCAAGTGTTGATTGAGTCTATGTTGGTCTATTCAGATAAGAAAACATTAGAATTGTATTTATTCAACCTTTTTTCTTGTCTAGCCAGCTGTGAGGGGGTTTCTGTGACTTATCATGTGCATGTGTTCTCAGATGTTGTACAATTTTATGGAATTTATTGATGATGATGAGTATGGGAAAATTAGTCATTTTGAGTTTGATTTAGCACTTATATCAATCAACAATGCTCATAAATATTACCAAAAGTAATGATGTTTTTCCTGCTCTTATTCTAGAGTGGGTTGTATACCAGCTGACGACACACGGTTTAGCTTTAGCACTTCGGAGGCATTTTTATTTTTTAGAGGGTGGCCTTCTGGGTTTATGTAAATAAAGCAGTAGTGGTAACGATAAAGTGTTACACTTCAAGGTTTCCAGTCATGTTGAGATTATAGCTGGTTGGTGTTGAAACTGCACCGGCTTTGGTTGAAAACAATAGTTTCAGATGTTGTATTGTGGTCATGTGGTGCAGACGGTGCGCGATAGCGGGCCACAGTGTGTGAAGAGCCTTATGAGGACCAAGAAAGAGCTGTGTCGTGTGAGCGTGGAGCTGCAGAGGGGAGACACACTCAGGTTAACCGAGGTTTGTGTCAAACCCTCATACCAGACTCGTTTTTTCTGATCTGAGTGAGGAATCCAAGACACCTGACGCTAATATCATTTGACACTTCTTTTCAGATCAATTTTGTGTGTCTTCCTGGTCTCTCTGAAGGGAAGGATGTCTCTCCACAGGTGAGTTGGCGTAGCTCGATATTAATCACCAAGGAATATTTCCCATTCCACTGGAGAGAGACAATACCAAACTCACACTCTACACTACAGTATTCATATGGTAAACACTCATATGAATTAGGAAAATATCAACGGACAGCAATTTATTCGCCTCATATATTTGAACAAGAAGCAATTAGGCATAGTTTTCATTTCATATTAATTATAAGAATAAATGAATTGGTTACTGAAAAGAGACAGCCACATTGTTCCATAATGACTCTAGTCCAGAAATAACTGGAGAGCAAAGGGCAATAGGATGAAATCCAGTGGGAGGGAAATGCTCATGTCATAAATGTATCCACGTAGCATCTTTCCTTTAATACAACATTAGGGGATACCGAAAACACATATTCGGGCATATTTTGGACCGTTTAAGATGGTCAGAAAGGCAGTGTTATATTGTATACGTATTGTCCAGCCTGACGCATTTGGATGATGGTGATTAAAATAACCAACAGCACTGAGCAGACATCAGAGATCACCGTCCTCTCTGGTCTCTAGGCTATGTCCTCTCTGCCCGTGGAGCTGTGTGACCTGCTCCGCTCCCTCCACGTCCACAGCCTCCGGAACGACGAGGTGCTGCTGCTCAAGGACTCGCGTCGCCCGGCCCAAGGAAGGGACCCAGCAACACAGGTAGACGCAGGAGGTCTTTCCACGCCTTACTGAGTGTAGGAGGGTTTCAATCATGGGGATCTGAAGTTCCATGATGTGAGCTTGCTTTGATGCCATATGGGTACTTCCTTGACCAAACATTTGAGAATAACCTAGCGACGGGTTGTTATTCTTATTTTAATGGTGAAAAAGCACCAAGATGGCAGCTTAGAATGTGAGTTGTTTTTAATGTGACATTAGCCTCCTATTTTTAAGCAAAAGGCAGAAACTAGCAGAGTTAATTTGAGGCAACAGTGGAGAAAGAAAAGAAACGTCAGTTCCTAGTTGCACTCACTTTTTGATTATAGAAAAACAGAGTAGGTTGAGGCCATGTACATCACCTCCCATGTAAATCACTGCAAGATGTTTTATTCTGTTTGCCCTTCATACTCCTGGACAAACACAGGTGGGAACACAGGCAGCGTTAGTTTCCTTTACCCACAATCACAGCTGTGTCCTTCCTGCTTGTTTTCCACACGAGGCCTGTGCCCAATCTGTGGATTTTAGATGCAGAGCGCCCCCTTTCCCCCCATCCACCCCCACACACCCCGAGTATTCTGCATGAGCATTGTGCTACCAGCAGTGTAGACATAACAACAAACCCCCACACTGCCTGATTCCTTCCATCCCCTGGCCCGAGGACAAGAGGGAGGTAAGGGGTCCCCCATGGGAACTTGTCTATGTTTGTGCATGTCAGTCTTTGAAACCCAATCAGACGGCACTCTAGACGACTGGTTCATAGGGTCCTACGCTGCCCGGGGAGGGGGAGTCCTTGAAAGTCTGTCTGGTGGTTAGATCCAAATACTGTCTTGTTTTCTCTTTGTGCTCTGCAGGCTTTAGCCGATTGTCCTCTGGCGGAACGAATAAACCCTCTCACATTTGGTTTCCTCCCTGTCTCTCTCCCACTTATTCCCTCTCCCTCGTATTTTCTCTCCCTCTCTCTCCCCCTCTTATTTTCTCTCCCTCTCTCCTCAGTGCTGGCTGAGAGTGGTGTGCGTGCTGAGGCACAGTCCCAACTCTGGGCCATGTCCTCAGGCCATTATGGCCTCCCTCCTGGGCCTGCTGGGACGCTACGCGGCTGGGATTCGCTACGCCCTGGAGCTGCAGGTCCTCCACAGGGGCTCGGCAGAGTCCAACCAGGCTGAGGAAGACGACACCAACCAGTCCGTCTCGTCGATAGAGGACGACTTTGTGACCGCGCTGGAGCATCTGGAGGAAGAGGACACCAGAGAGTCCTCCTGTAGGTTTTAACATATAAGGGGTATTTTAGTGGCAGTTCAACATTTCTGTTCCTCTCAAATGGGTTTCCTCCCAAGACAGGATTAGTATGTTGTCATTACTGTTTTATATAAAGTTTGAGGCAAAGTAGGAACATTTGATCATAATGTAATTTGTATTCACTAAAAATAAGTGTGTGTGATCAGTGTCTTTTTTTACTATTCAATAAACAAATGTGTAAATTCAAATGTATCCGTTAATTACCCATATAATATTGCTAAATGTATTGTATCTGCTTTAAAACATTTTTTTATCTGTTTCTGCAGCCGCAGCCGCAGCTCCGTATCACCACGGCACAAAGCGCGACGTAGCGTCCCAGACGGTTCCAGCCCACAAGAGAAAGAAAGACCTTACGGGGTCGCGTGTGATCATCAGCTCCTCCGCCAAGCGGCCCGCCACCAAACACAAGTGCGCGCCAGAGGTGTCCATCACGGTGCAGAGGCCGTCAGCGCCCGAATCCCAGTGGACCCACTACAACCCCGGAACCCGCCCCCCGGCCGCCTCCGCCCACTTCAGCGAGTCGGACGATTCGGACGGCTCCAGCCCCAGCCCCATCATCTTCCTGGATGAGGTGGGCTACCAAAAGAGTCTGCTGGCCAAGTTGGACATTCCCCAGGTGCCCGGCGGGCCCAGGGAGCCCGTGGAGGACTCGGACTCGGAAGTCAGCGAGTTCTTCGACAGTTTTGACCAATTCGATGACCTCGATGAGCTGAGCTCTGACAGCTGCACCCTCACCCTGCCTCTGGACCTCGTGAACCCCTCCAACCCGGGCCAGAAGAAGAAGCCATCCGAGATCAGCGTCGGTGGCTCCAAATACGTGTCCCGTGGCTGCTCCACCAAGGGTAGGAACCTGCAGCGCTTTGACCAGCCCCCCCTTCCCGCCAATGTGAAAAAGCCTACACCTCTGAAACCCGGGTCCCCCTACTCCCCGAACTCGGAAGTGCCCGACTCCCCCCGTCCTGTGCGGACATCCTGCGAGGAGGGTCCGCTTTTCAGCCCTGTTAGCTCCTCGGCCTTCAGCCCGCTGGGGGACTCCGGAGGGTCACTGGAGTACTTTTGGAAATCAGAGGGAGACGTCTCAGAGCTGCGCAAGCCCCAGGATCTATGCTCGCTCTATAAGACCTACTCAGACTTTGCCAGCAGTCTGTCGAGGGAGATCCTGGGCTCGGTGTGTGGCTACCAGTCTCCGACGGACATGTCGGACAACAAGAACCTGAGCTGCGTCTGTCACAAGGAGTTCCAGAACCCCTCGGGCCACCTGATGAAGCTCTCCGAGATCCAGGAGGCCGTGACGGTGGACAAGCTGCAGCAAAGGCCTCAGTCCCTGAAGGACGGCATCCAGCGATTCGCCACAGACCTGGTGGAGATGAGCCTGGGCAGCGCCCTACGTGACCTCCAGAAGGGCGTGTCCCAGTGCACCACCACGCTCTGCCACCTGGCTGCCAGGCTCACCTCCTCCGTGTTCCAGATGGCCTTCCACGAGATCGGCATGCGCCGCGCCTACGTGCTGAAGGAGCGGGCCATCAGTGGCCTGGCCGGCTTCCTGGTCGGCGAGGCCGTGTCCGGGGCGCTCAAGGAGTTCCTGACGGTCAAAAAGCAGATCTTCAACAGCACGGTGTCACAGTTTGCTGCAGACCTGGCCGAGGAACTGGTGTTTGAGGGCATCATGGAGGTGTGTCAGTTCTCCCACCCCTCAACCCCTCTCACGCCTAGTGACTGGTCCTTCGGCCAAGGGAGAGAGGAGGCACAGGACAATGATGACGACGACGACGATGATGAAGAAGAGGAGGTGGTGGTGTCATCCTATGCTTCAGACCTGTCAGAGTCGGTCATACAGGAGGCTTTCATACAACTCTCCCAGGCTGACGTGGCCTTCACCAGCCAGGCAGCCATCAGTCTGTCTCTGGACAACGTCTGCTACGTCAGCTCCGACGACACCAGCACACACACCTGCAGTACCTTCACCGGTACACAGGTGTGCCATGCCGACCCAGCCGCCGACGGGACCCCCGGCCCATCAGGGGAGAACGGGGTCTGCACGGTTAAGAAAGCTCTGTTTACAGTGTCGGGCATGGCCAGCTGCATTTCTGTGCCACAGGCAGGCCAAGCCCTTTCCATTCCCCAGCCTTCCGAAGAGACCTGTCAGTATAAGTCAGCACTGGCCCCCACATCACAGACCAGCCCCAAGAGGACAGTGGTGACGACGGCCTCTTCAGATACCACCGCCGCCACACAGACTGAGCACTACCCTCAAGGACCCCACACACACTGTCCCCGGGGAGACGCCAACGAAGGGAAGACCCCTTTCCACCACTTCTCTGGCAACATGGTGGACATGATAGTCAGCGAGGCATGTGAGCTTATGACCGCTACCAAGATGAAAAAGAGTTTTGGCGACTGCGCAGAGTTTTTCACCAAGACTATAGGGAGCAGGAGAGGCTCCTCTTCTAGGCCTGGTTCGGTCAGCGACGATCTTCCTGACTCACCGTTGGTGCAGAGAGGTGGCCAGGAGAGCTTCACATACGACGGCAAGGACTGTGGGGGTGTGAGTCAGAGCAGTCCCCCCGAACAGACATCAGGAACACACATTGAGCCGGCTCAGTCAAAAAGTCAAAGCAGAGGCAGTGGGGAGTGTATCCCAAGTAGTAGTAGTAGTGGTGGGACAGGGGAGATGCTTCCTGTGACCATGGACTCTTTAGATTTGCCCGGAGCCAGGACAGGAGTCCAGAGGAAGATCTCCATCCCCAGGGATGAGTCCGCCCCCAGCTGTGGTCAGAAGTCCACCAGGACACCTGGAACCCCTCCCTCCAGCCCCCAGCAGCCCAGCGAGGTGTCGAAGGAGAAGCAGATCAGGCAGTTTTCTAAAAAATTAAAAGGCAAGCTGGCCAAGGAGTTCTCCCCAGCAACCCCACCACCTACCCCCCACTATCAACCGGAGCCCGGTCCTGGGCCGACAGACCCCAGCCCCGAGGCAGACAAGGCAGACTTCATGGTGAATCTGATGCGGTCGCTGTCGGAGGAGGCTGAGGGCCATGGGCAGGAGGAAGAGGAGGAGGAGGAAGAGCAAGAGGAACATGGAGAAGGCAGGGCCGGCGACGCCCGCAGAGGCTCGGCGATCGGAGGCACCTCAAGGGCGACGGCTCGCAGGATGTCGAACAAGGAGGCCTTCCGCTATGCCGAACGGCTGGCCTGTCACATCGTATCCATGGCGACGGAGATGGACACCCTGATTGGGGCTGAGAAGAAGAAGAAGGAGGAGGAGGAGGAGGACGGGTCAGGGAACCCAGAAGGAGTGGCGAGGAGGGGCAGTGTGGCTCAGTTCTCGGAGGAGACCCTCAACACGCTGTGGGTTTATGCTGGCGAGGTGGCGGGGGAAGTCATCGGTGACGTGAAGCGGTTGGTCACCTCAGGACAGCAGTGTCCCCATCACAGTGCTCTGCGCAGAAGGAGCCTGGACAGGCCGGTCCCCGAGTGTCACCACCATCAGCACCACCACCGTCATCATCCAATGGCTTCCGGCCCCCACCGTCCCATCTCCACCGCCGCCTCCAGCCCAGGCTTGTCATCCCAGTACCCTAGCTGCGAGAGCGTGACTGACGAGTATGCCGGCTACCTCATCAGGGTGCTGAAGAAGGAGGGAGGCAGCAGGGAGCTGGTGCTGGACCAGTACGCCAGCCGTTTGGCGTACCGCTCCATCAAGCAAGGCCTGTCCCACGCCGCCCGCAAGATGAAGAAGTCTTCCACTGCTAATCGACTCCACTCTTCCAGGTCCCTACCGGAGGATTGGAAGGCAGCCGGGGAGGAAGCATCCCCACCCGTGGTCGGAGAGAGCAGCATGTGCACCTGCCCCAGGGACTCTGAAGAGCAGCGTCAGCGGGAGTACACCGATTTGGTCAACTTTTCGGAATCCTTAGCGTACAGCATCACCTGCGACGTGACACGGAAGCTGTGCCTGCCGCCCGCGCTCCTGCCCAAGTCTCTCACCGACTCCTGCATCTACAGGAAATCCAAACTGGAAGACATGGCGGAGAATCTGATTAAAGGCGCCTTCTCCTGCCCCCTGCTGGCCGAGGAAGGGAAGGGCAGGCAATACTACAGCACTGGCAGCCTAAGTGAGGGGGGCTACGGCACCGGGGTGATGCAGGTCATTGAGCACTATGCCAGGAAGATAGTGGAGGACACTCTGGAGATGGGTCTGTCTGCTGCTGGCCACGCGAGCCGGGAGCCCCCGAGGCCCCAGGCTCGAGACAGACACGCCCACGCGGACAGGCTGTCGGAGGGAGCCGCGCCGGCGGACACAGCCTGCCGCTACTGCCAGGTGCGAGCCTGCCCCCACTGCACCAAGCCCAGAGTGCACCACCACCACTGTCGGCAGGCAGGCCCCAGGGTGAGACCCAAGAGGGGGCAGGAGTACGAGGGCGGAGCGGAGCACCTCTCCTCCCTGGAGATCCCCAAGATCCAGATCGACCTGGACCTCCGGGTGGCATTTGCCGAGGAGATGGTCTCCGTCGCCATGGAGACGGCCAAGCGGGAGCTGAGCAACACCAGCCTCAACGCCGACAGCGGCATCGGCCACGACGGGGCCAGCTACGCCGAGAGCCTGACCGCCGAGATCATGACGTCGGCGCTGTCCAACCTCTGCCAGGCGGCCAACCCCAGGTATACACGCACTCACACATACCCGCCGCGTCCGTCACACTCGGACACGTTCACAGTGACTCACATCCTCAGGCAGCGTGAGATGTGGTCGTGGGAGGAATCACCCAGCTGTGAGAGGTCCCTCACCACACCATCTTCCCATTGAGTAATCTCAAAAAGTCTGAACCACAACAGATGGCGTGCCCCCAGCCTTAAAACATTCCTACTAATACACCTAATACTGTATTTTCCCCTGATGCCTGTGACTAATTTTTACTCTGCCCTTTTTTTTTTGTAAAGTTGGTTACGGAAGACGTTTTTATTGTATGCTTTAGCTTTTATTGTTCTCAGCCTAACTTCTAATTCTAATCAAATATGTAAATTACCTAACATCAGCTTTTATTTGGTCTGCAATTGTGTGTGTGTGTGTGTGTGTGTGTGTGTGTGTGTGTGTGTGTGTGTGTGTGTGTGTGTGTGTGTGTGCGTGTGCGT
>JAOPJO010000089.1:11516759-11532108 GCA_027123675.1 Molva macrophthalma
TGTGTGTGTGTGTGTGTGTGTGTGTGTGTGTGTGTGTGTGTGTGTGTGTGTGTGTGTGTGTGTGTGTGTGTTTACCTTGCAACAGTGCGAGAAGATCTGTGTGATGTACTCCTGTGTCCTCTGCGAGTGGCTCAGGAGAGACATTAGATGGGGAATCACAGTGGGGTCCTTCATGGGAGATAAGTGAATAAAAGGTTTACACTCCATTGTACGAAAAAGGAAAAAGGAATCGCATATAAAGTAAAAGCTCTGGCTTTTTGGCTCTTACCGTATAGAGTAGCTGCACAGGGGTGACAGGACTGATGAAGACTGTCCTGAGACATCGGAGGCACGCTTCAATAAAGGTCAAGTCCGGACATAGGAGACCTAAAAATTGATGGACAGAGATGTTTTTTTGCTTTGTTCAAACAATTCATTTTGACCATTTACCATGGTGGTTAATATCTATAGTATGTATTCATTTTTCTCATACTGCTTTTTGTGTTCTTTCTTTAACTGTTTTGCCTCAGCATTGTTGTGCTGCTGTCTTTGCTGTCTTTTCTATAGATATATTTATGTGTATGTATGTTGGTCTGCGTGTGTAAGAGAGAGAATGAGATAAGGAGCAAGAGGAGAGCAAAGAGAGAGAGAGTAAGAGTCACCTTGGAGCAGGGCTGGGATGATATGACAGTCCACCAGGGACTTGATGTTGTTTTCCGTGCCCATGGCCAGGCTGCCAAGAACCACGGCACACTCTGTCTGCAGTTCTGAACTAGAAGACCCCTGTTGGAGCAAGTAGAGTAACCTGGACCCCAAAAAAAGATACACACAAGCGTGTTTATTTGTATGTCTATAAAAGGATCTTTCTGCCAATTAGTCCACAGCAGACAAGTGCCGGTCCAGGTGGAAGTTGAAAGCCATATTATTCCAGTGAGCAGAAGAAAGAAGCCAGGAAAGTGAAAGAAAGGGCCATGCAAGACGAAGAGAAAAAGATAGATAAAATAATAAACTCAATGTGTGCAGGATACCTGGGTACGGCTCCGAGCACTATCAGGTTGGCTTTCTGCTTGTTGTTCCCAATAACAGCATTCTTCATGTCACTGTTAGGACAAACAGAGAGAAAGTCAGACATGATATCAGATTAATGAAATGCCCTTAGCTATGACTGCATCAAAACCATTAGTGACCTTACTTGGTTGGTGGTTAGGTGGTTATTATTATAATTATTTATGAAGCTTTGTTATTAGCTGAATGTTCACAATTCAGGAATAGGAGCCCCCCTGTAGGCTATATTTACAAATCACCTGGAGCTGCCATACTTTCCTCAGGATCAGCTGTATAGACTTTCTGTGAGTTTACCTGCTCAACATTTCCAGTCGTTACACTTGTTACACTAGTAATGACTAAATCACATATTGCTGAAAAGCAGCAGGTGAATGGAGCTAGTGGAAAAGTACTGGTGCGCTTGACGATGAAGTCGGGCTGCAGGCTGAGTGCAGGGGCCTAAACCGTAACCAGAGCTTGTCTAGTCAGGGTTAAAAATAAAGATGAATACAGACCAGGTCACCGAGGGTTTAAGAGGAGCAAGGTTGTGAAAGAGAAACTACACCGGACATTGAAATACACTTTCTAGTAGGCCCTGACGTGTTAGCGCTGGGGTGGAATAAACACAACCTAACTCAGCCACACACAACGTCCCATCCGGACCACAAAACAACATTTGAATATAATCTATCCAACTCCAGGGTAATCCATATGTATATCAGTTGCTGCCTCTACAGGATAATAGAACCATCCAATGTAAATTCCCCAATTCCACTTCTTGTGTCTGAACCAATACAACCAAGGATGTTCTGGTTAAAACAGAAGATGCGAACAATGTTTGTTTGCAGCGTATCAACAAAGTATCAGTGCGTTATTCAAAAGGAAGCATGTGTGGGTACTTTCAAATATCAGATTTGACATTAGAAAGTGGTTGAAGAGAACATGTATAGTTTCGTCCCCAGCGACCCGCTGTACTGGCGTAATGTGAGCCCACACGACGTATGTCCATACATGGTTCACGTATGGGGCTAATGTAAATCATGATCATGCCGTCTTTGAATAACCAGAACACACATCTGAACTGAGAGCAGAGTCTCTTTTTCATACTGTTGAACTTGAACTTACATGACTCCCTGCAGCACTTTCTGTGGGTCGGGGTCAAACAGCCGGTCAACATAGTGGCGGCTAGTAGCAGTGACTTCCTGTAAGTTCAAGGGTGAAATAACACAATCACAACTGAAATGTTTTGAAAGGTTTTAGGAATCATTACAACTTCAGAGAAACAGTTATTGCACTGACATACATAATAAATGTATGGTGTGTGGTTGACTGAACAACATATACAAACATTAATGGCTTTTTTAGTCACAACACTGCCTCGACACAATAACAGTATCCATAACAGCAACTTTTGAAAAACAGTCTTATCTAAATCTATAGCACT
Source organism: Molva macrophthalma (assembly GCA_027123675.1). NCBI lineage: Eukaryota > Metazoa > Chordata > Actinopteri > Gadiformes > Lotidae > Molva > Molva macrophthalma. The sequence continues at coordinate 11,519,227 of JAOPJO010000089.1, forward strand.
GGGGACTCGGGAGCATGCGGCAGATAATTATCCTCATCCGGCCTTATCATCCACACTACAAGAAAGCAATGTGAATGCCATCAGTCAATAAAAACAAATGGACACTTAAACTCAATAAGTAGCGGTACCCGACCATGTGATATGGCTCAATAGTGTTATAGAGCGCTAGCAGCATCATATCAGTAGCAAGCAACTGCTCCAAAACAGCCACCCCGATTCGACTTGGGGGCGTTTCCACAATCACAGTTTTTCTGCGTTGACCATCAAGTAGACATTTGACATTAATAGGTAAATTAATTAGTAATGGCGAAAATATGCTTTTATTACAGTGGATGGTGCTAAATTCAACCGGTAATCAGCGTTCAGCTAAGTTTAGAAAGCGTTTAAACTCACTAGTTGATCTAGCTTAGTTTTAGTTTGTCTGTTTAAAATAAACAACAACTGATTTGATGGGATACTGAAAATGAATGAGACCCGTGGTTAAATTGTAACTCGTTTACAAAACAAATTCTCTCCGCGTATTTTACTATTTTCAAAGGGAATCTGACATGACTTGAAATCGAGCTAACTGCTAACTCATCCCAGTCGGCACTGACAGCTTGATAGTACGCTTGTTTTGCTTCTACCAATATTGTGGAGCCGGAGCCTGGGCAACATGTCACTGGTTCTGTGGGATTATTCCCGCCCGCACGGGTAAACCTGAGAACCAAATAGTTCTCACCAATAGCTACGTAGTGGACCGCCCTGAGGTTGCAAAACCTTTAGCTTATAGGCTAGTAAGCCACTTAAAACCCTTCAAAAATACAGCGAGTACATAGCTTTGCAGCTTGCATCGTATCACATAGCCAACGTAATTGTATAAGGAATGAGTAGGAAATGTAAAAACAGCCATGTGTTATCAGACTCACAGACAGCACACTGATGCGGAGTGGGGCCTCCAACAAGCACGCCATCTCTCTTCCCCCAACCGAGCGCCCCAATCGGAGCAACACTTCCCAGACACTCCGCCCCCCAGAGCAGCTGCAAGTGGAATTATGAACTTAATATAGGAAAGTCGGGTATAACTTTATAACCGATTACGAATATGTATCGCTTCCCTCGTATAGCTATCTGCGATTTAAATTTGTCAAATATAACATCAGTTAGCAAGCTCTCTGATTGAAAGTGGATTTACCAAATAAGTAAATTTTGTTTATAAACGTGACGTAGATAAGAATTACTTTGACTGATTCGACAAATTAAATCACGTGTAAAAATACATCAAACCAATAATATAGTAGTTTTTTAGTCATTTAAGTTATAGTTTCTCAAACCAATAGGGTGTAATAAGTTAAATGGGCTACCATTTTACATTTGGTGTGTAATAGAAAATGCTGCCCTGGTTCTAAAATACATTTACTTAAAAGTGTGAACTACTGCGCATGTGCAAGGGTAAGTCCTGCAAGGTGGGAAAATTCATTCTGTTTGGGTTTAGCCTACTTCAAACTAGCATGTTGTTTAAGGATAGTTTCTAATTTTATATCCAGACACACCGGAGACAAACGTTGAATTTCTCAATTAAGCTCTGTAAGTACTAAATTGGCAAGCTGATTTTGTTTTGTGCTATTGTTTACGTCTGACAAATGTGGTTAGGAAAGCGTGTGTCCTGTGGTCCCCTGGATTCCATCTACCATTATTATTGTAAAAATATCTTGGTAAAATATAAAGTGTTATACTAATGATTTGGTAATACACATGCATACATCCTGTCTTATCATCCACATATATTGCCAATTAATTTGGGCGTATATCCGTTTACCGAAGTCTGCAGCAGGAAACCACATATGAGCCATTATTACTTTGAGGTTATTCAGTGGGTGGCTTTTTGCTAATCAGTGTTCATTCCTGTGATAACAAAAAGGTCAACTTTCAATAATGAAGATTGCGGTAGAAGGCTGTTGCCATGGTGAACTGGACAAGATCTACGAGACAATTGGCTATCTGGAAAAAAAGGAAGGGGTAAAAGTGGACCTGCTGCTGTGTTGCGGGGACTTCCAGGCAGTGCGAAATGAGGGCGACATGAAGTGCATGGCAGTGCCTGCTAAGTACAGGACGATGCAGACGTTCTACAAGTTAGTACTACAACAGTTTTGCAATTTAATCAGATTAAGAGTTTAGCTACACGATTGTCGTCTCTTGATCTTCTAATCTTTGTCACTTGCAGATATTACTCTGGGGAGAAAAAGGCTCCAGTCCTCACCATCTTTATTGGGGGAAACCACGAGGCATCGAATCATCTGCAAGAGCTGCCTTACGGAGGCTGGGTGGCTCCCAACATTTACTATCTAGGTGGGTAGGAAATCACAGTGAATGTAATGAATGTTCCCTTGTCAATCCATCAAGTACTGCATTCGTTGACTCACTAGATTTCATGTTTTGTCCTCAGGGTATGCTGGCATCGTCCGTTACAAAGGCATTCGAATCGGTGGCATTTCCGGAATCTTCAAATCACATGACTACAGAAAGGGTGTGTTTTATATGTTGCTTGGTCTAAGTATTGTGTGCTCCTAGTTGCTGGTCTTTACATTTTAGATACAATGTTATGTTTGTGTATGCTCGCAGGCCACCACGAATTCCCTCCATATGACCCTGATACTCTAAGAAGTGTTTACCACATACGAAACATCGATGTCTACAAACTCAAACAGGTGGCGTTCGCAGCTGCACCTCACGAGACCATTTGTCCATCAAGTTTCATCGATTTAATATAAACACATTTATTACAAAAAGTAAGTTTGTACTAATCTCTTCCCGTACAGATCCAGATGCCCATTGACATTTTCATGAGCCATGACTGGCCTCGTGGAATCTATCACTATGGCTGTACAGAGGAGCTGCTACGTAAGAAGAAGTTTCTGCGTCAAGAGGTGGAGTCCAACACACTGGGAAGTCCTGCAGCCGCAGAGCTCCTAGACCACCTCCAGCCCAGCTACTGGTTTTCGGCACATCTTCATGTCAAATTTGCTGCCGTGATGCAGCATGCAGTAAGAACAGGCTACCTCGCAATTTTTTTTATGCATGTGTTATATGTCGATTTGGGATAGTGATATATTGTCTTTTTAATCTCCAAAAAATGTCCCATCCATCCGCAGCCCAAAGCCAGTGGTTCTTCGCGAACAACAAAATTTCTGTCTTTGGATAAATGCCTGCCGTACAGAGAGTTCTTACAGGTGAATTTTGAATTGGGATATGCAAAGGCGTGTTATTCCAGACATGACAAGTGCAGTGCTAATAGGTGAGCATGTGCTTGTCTATCAGGTTGTGGAGTTTCCTGACAGAACCGATTCCCCTGAAGGGTTGGAGTATGATCCAGAGTGGCTTGCTATTCTAAAGTCCACCAACGGTCTGCAGAGGACCACTCCTCATCCCTGGAACCCCCCAATGAATAACGGCCTCCACCAAAGGTAAACATGACATTCGTACATTACGCACGTGTCCTGTCTCACCAAAGTTACTGAAACTCACCCACTGGTTGCATGAACTACAGGTCCATAATGAATGAGTCACACTAAAAAATAATCTGTACACCACATAATTCTCATACCACCACTCACGTTGGATGGTCTGTCTTCGCATTAGGTGGAACTTTACAGCCTCAGAGGCCGAAATGATGGAGGTGGTGGATGAGATGAACGGCGAGCTGGCCATCCCAGATAACTTCAGCCGGACCGTTCCAGCCTACGACCCTGCTAACCCCCAGCCCCGAGCCATCCCCAGCTGCAGCACCAACCCCCAGACCACAGAGTTATGTGCCACCCTGGGTCTCACAGACCTCTACGCCCAGAAGGCCCAGCATGTCTCGGAGCCCGGAGGAGCTCATGGGGCCATGGCCGGCGAAGACGACGGCGACGATGCCCACAGCACTGGCAGCGTGGACGAACCCAGCGAGTATCCAACAGACACGTCAGGTCTGTCCAACTCCTGTAATCCAGATGAGATCACGATAGAAGACGAGTGGGAAGAAGAAGAAGAAGACAAAGAAGATGGGGGTGGAGAGGGGAAGCAGGTGGCCAAAGGCACCTGCGATTCAAAGAAAGCTCAAGCTGGTGAGGAGAGTTCGGTGTCTCCGTCAGGCGCAGCCCACGCCTTGGGCCGCATGGTTCTGCCAGAGCCCAAGTCGGACGACTCTACCTGTCACCTCTCCCTGAACCCCATGAACCTGCCCCCTCCCACCCACTCCACCCCGGCAGGAGGTGAAGAAGGAGGGGCCAGTGATGGTGCGGAAGAGGAGACACCGGTGGTGCGCATTCCCAAGCGGACCAGCGACGAGAGCGAGGCAACAGCAGGCGGTACGGGTGGGACCCCCAGGATCAAACGGAGGAACCAGGTGATCTACGCGGCAGTGGATGATGATGATGAGAATGAGAGCTAAAGTAACGGATCATAGTCAGACAAGTGGTGTTGATAATTCATTGTAAATTTGTCCCTTCACATTGTACAATTATGTCTTACTTTTTTTATACAGGTTTTTAAAAGCATAGATCTAGTTTATATATGTGCTGGCTTTTGTACCATGATGCAAAGAAATATTTCAACTAAAGAAAGAAAGAAAGCTGTTTATATAAGTCTGTGCAGAGGTTCAGGGCTTAATTCTAATTAGTGAGCATGATGGGATAGCAAGGTTAAAGAGCATGTTTTATTTGGAGGTTTTATTTCGGCAGAACATGCCACTTTTTAGACTGTTGTGAATTGGGTTTAAAAGAAATACAAATTTTACTCCATGTAAAGACTTGCAGAGAATAGATTTTCTTATACTTGTGTTTAAGAATTTCTTTTTTTATGTTGCACAACCTTTTTGTGGGTTACAAAAAACAATTATTTAAAGCGGAAATGCTTCCAATTAATGGTTTCTGAATAAAAAGTTATTTCCACTAATGTGACACACATTCAGCATGGCTGATCAATTAAAGAATTGCATCCGAGCCTAAGTGAAGGAGTACTTTTGTAAGCGAAATGAGAGAAGCATGCAGCATCCTGTTCTCATGGCACCATATACTGCTTTATTGAACAACACTTAACATTGGTTGCTGATGTTGAAATGGTTAGGAAAACCATTTTGACTTATGTCACCTTCCTTGCACATGACTTATTCATTGCTGAACTTGCTTGTGATCATGATTATGAAATACTCAATCCCATATCTTTTCCCTAAACATTTTTACATGATGAAGCTTTTGTCAAGTGTCCCGGGAAAGAAATGCAAACCAAACCATTACATATTAGTCAGGGACACTGCTGTCTTTTGTACAGAACTAACGCATCTTCATTTCTAATATGCATGACAGCAGAACTAAATACTTTAGCCAAATAATATTTTCCAAGATTTTAACATTTGTGGAAATAAATTGTGTAACATATTTAAGTCCATAAAAGATACATTTCTGGTTTACCTGTGCTCTGGTAAAATCAACAAACACCTTCATTTAAGTAGACGATAACAGAACAGTGTATTTGACATAAACCTTTTTACAACCATACAAAGAGCCATTAGCCTAGTGAAAATGTGCCAAAGTATTGGTTAATAATACAAGCCATTGTCAGGGAGATGGTGTCCTTACACTGAGCCCTACATACACATGCCTCAGAGGAAAGCCCCAAAAATGATTCACAATTAGGAAAACTTGGGACTAGGCACTTCTGTTTTCATTTCATTTCGTTACAACTTTCTTCCCAGAAGCCTTGAGAGGCAAACCAAGCACAAAAAAGTAAATATATAAAAAAACAATGAAGATCTCTAGTTCAATTATTTGTCAAAAGCTATCCTTAAGACGCTGGTTAAGATGAGGAACACAAAAATCCTCTTATAAGCAGGATAACATGAGGCATGTTTAAATTTCCCTTTATGGTTAGAGACATTGGGATATATATGATAATATGAGCGCAGTCATCCTCCAAGACGTGTGTTTTGTGATCATGTATAGCCCATCCTGTAATCATCAAAAACCTTCTGAAGGTATTTTGGTCAGGTAAATGTGTTGGTCAATGAGCTTTAGTTGACACAGGTATCAGTGTCAGGCTAGTGTATCGATATACTAGCCCAATTTAATATGTGTATATCCAGTAATATTAATGCTATTTTGAGTTTTGATTTATGGTGGCGGTTATTGCTGCAGATGAGGCTGAGAGACCAGTGCTAACCAGTCTCTCGGCCTCAACTCCCCCAGCACTAAGAAAAGTCGATAAATAAATAAATATTTGACTCATTGGGAGTGTATGCTCGGACATGGGGCTGCACATGTACAGGACCTAATAGAGATCCACACAGGATTGTTGGGGGTAGGATTTGGGGATTATTCACAGTATGAAGTGCTACACAGTGAGGAGGGAGGGGGCATGGTGCAGGATAACAGGGGCAAGCCTTGCTAAATTAGAGTAAAATGAGCAGCGAAAAGAAAACAACTAAACAATCACTCAGGCAATCAAAACAGGCTGGAAATTCATCTCCAAATTAGCCAGTTGGGTTTCATTTCATCTTTCAAGGATGTAGGCCCTTTAAAAACACGTGGGACAGTGACTGTAGACGAGGGCAGAGAACATAAAACATTCAAGATTAGTGCCAAGTACTACACTAAGCTTGTACCACTGTCTTTAACACCACTCCCCCACCTCCCGCTCCTCTTTAGGATAGTCTTCCATCAAGACTTCTCATCGTCTTTTTTATTTTATTATTCATCTGTTCCAAGGATCTCTGCATGCAGTGAGGAGTTGCCCCCTGCCTCCAAGTCTCCTTCTCCTCCCAACTCTCTTCTTCCCTTCTGCAGACCATTGGCAAGAGTGGGCCGGAGAACGTGGGTGCAGGGGGGAGGGCGGGGCAGGGGCAGGGGCGTGCCATGGCAGGGGCGTGAGTGGAGGCTGGGACTTCACCCCTGCCTCGCCACGGTTTTGCAGGCTGGTTGAAGGTGAGCTGGGTTTCAGGGGTTCGGGAGGGGCAGGTGGTGTGGGAGCTGCAGCTAGGTGTGTGTGTGTGTGTGTGTGTTTGGGGATGGATGGATGGTTGGATGGTCAGAGCTAAAGCTAGTTTCCACCACAGCAGGCCCGGTTCGAGTGGGCGTCTGGGTCCTGGAGGTTGACTCCACGGTGCCGTGCTGCATGCGTTAGGTTCTGGGTGTCTGTTTTTGGCATCTTTTTAGCTACATTTGAACAAGAGAAGACAATAGTTATAGATCAATGATATTGACACATTTTGTCTTCTGTGTTAAATCAGTCAGAAAAATGAAGGGAATAGCTATTAATCAAATCTTGCTCTAATTGTATTCATTACAATGCATGGTATCTGTGCACAGATACCATGCAGTGAACCAGGGGCAATGATGACTTACCAATGGCCAGGAAGAGTTCATTAACGTTCATGGCCGTCTTAGCAGATGTCTCCATGAAGAGTAAGCCAGTGTCTTCAGCATAGGTCTGGGCTTCCTATTCCACATACAAATCACAGCAAACCAAAAAACATTAGCAGGGATTTTAAAACCCACAAAACGTCATGAACATGAAAACAAATATGAAAGCAAAGTAGTCAACAGGGATAAAGATTGATTGTGTAATAATTGCCCTCTAATTACCTATCTAAATCACTCAAAATGTTTTCATTAAGTGTCAATTAGGACCTACAATCCTTAGTCTTAAAATAATAGACCACTTCTTGACTGGAAACACAGTCAACACAAAGGTGGACCTTTCACCTGCATTTGCTAGCCATTCTGAATAACTGGTATCTACAATCATTACCCAATAAATTAACCTATAAATTCAACAAATGTTAATTATGTCAACAATACATACATTAGCCTACTGCTTCAATGTATACAAATTTGCCTTGACAAGCAGGATCATAATAACTGTAGAAGACTGTATAATTGTAGTTCAAACATATGCACTTGGGTTTATGCGTTTCATTGACAAAAGGGAAAGTACAGACATCATTGCACAAGGAACACTGGCTGTTTCTCATCCGAAAAACAAAGCCTAGTCAAAGCACATTACAGGAAGATAAAGAACACTACCTCATACTCCACTAGTCTCTTCTCAGCTAGGTCAGCCTTGTTCCCTGCCAGGGCAATAACGATGTTCGGGCTGGCTTGTCTTTGCAGCTCCTTCACCCAGGCCTTGGCTCGGTCAAACGTCTCCTGCACCAAAACAGAATATACCGAGTGAGATTCAAATGGTTGAATGGAGATTATCTCAATATTCCCTTGGTTCTTCAGTTGGGGGACGTTGAAGATTATTTGAATAATTGCTAGTGCAAGCCTACCGGCTTGGTGATGTCAAAGACAACAATGGCCGCCTGAGCTCCCCGGTAGTACATGGGAGCCAGGCTGTGGTATCGCTCCTGCCCGGCCGTGTCCCAGATCTCAAACTTCACCGTGGTGTCATCCAGACACACGGACTGTGCCAGGAATGCAGCTGGGACCAATGAGAAATATGGTTACTGAGAAGTTATCCTTCATTATGGAACAACCCTAAAATCCACTACAACTACTTACTGATGCTACTACTTAGTTATTTAGCAGACACAGAAACGTGTACAGCTACTTTCAGTTAATACAAATACAGGTCATTAAACAGCAGCCAAGGGCCCAGCATCCTTCTCAAGTATGCCTACAGGTAAGCTGCAGACATTGGGGTTCCAACCCAAACCCTTTCGGCTGGGAGTCAAATATTCTTATCACTACAAACACTACACTTTCTTGTCTTCTCCTACAAACAGATACACAAATATATAAAAATATATACATGTGCACCAATTTAAGCAGTTTATTTCGCTCACCTCCTATAGTGGTCTCCTGGAACTCGTCAAACTGTCCCTTGACGAAGCGCAACACCAGGCTGGACTTGCCCACCGCCATGTCTCCCAGCAGAACCAGTTTGAACTGGCAGATTTTGGTCTGCGGTAGCGTGCCATTGGTGCGTCCTCCACTTCCTCTGGAGCTCATAGTGATGGAGAAGGGAGACGGCACGGTACTTGGGCCTTCTCCCTGCTGGATGGGGCGGGGTGAGGGGACGGTAGCTTCTGGAATGGGTCTCTGAAGTATTTTTTTGTTTTGTTTTTTCAAGGTTTGTTAACGTCCTCAATGGATCTTCAACTTTTACTTCTTTGACTGAAGATTTAGAAAAAAGCATAATACAGCAAGATGTAGTTAATTTACTTAAAAATGTATTTACAAAGACCATTTACAGAGTAATTCCTTTTGCCACATCACCAATAAAGTAACCAAAAGGAAAAGCACTGTTTCCAAGTGCCATAACAATGTACCAAGAGTCTGCACCCCTTTTCTAAAAGCATGTTTGTTAAAGAGATTGTGTTATGGCATTAAGCTACAGTTAGTCAAAGCAAGTAAACAATTGCCGTGTGCTTTCAAGTGCGTTCCTTACAAGTGCGTTCCTTACACTTCTTCCACACCAAAGTTACTTTACAATATGTTTCAATAACTCGGTAAAGGTAAAAACGTCTAGTACATTGCAGTGATAATTTTGATGAACAAAACATCAGGGATTGGTTTGCTTGAGAGTGGATACAGACCTAACAGAGTAGAGTGATGTTATCGTTTAAGTAAGCATGCAATGTTGACATGCAACAAACGCACAGCCTTCGAAATAAAGGGGTAGGCCTACAAGCTCACTGTTCGGGAAAAACCTTACTGATCTTCACTTTCTGTGCTATATTTTCTCAACGTAACTTGATCCAAGTAAGTAAGGAGTAATGGTAATCACATTGCGTTTTTTGCAATGAGTAGGGACACCATTTTTGTTTAGATACAATCATTTAGCTACATTCTGATTTTCAAGTCGTTTTAAACAACACGATTGTCCAGTTGAGTATCCTAGCCTAGGTGAAGATGCTGCTGCATTTGCTACTGTATACGGTCTTCAGATGATGGATGGCTTTTTGAAAAAGGCATGACTGCGGATACATTTGTTTTTCGGGGATTATGTGATGTGTTATTGCTAGTGTAACGTTATGAGTTCAGAATACATTTCTGGATCTGGTTGTTATTCCATACACAAGTTCTATCATCAAGCCCGTAATGTAACTGAGGTGTCAAATGGACTCCGTTATGGTCGGTTAGGTTGAGAAATCCAAAACCGGTCAGAGCCTTCTGTTTCTTCTGCTGTTTGTTTTAATGATTTTTTTTTCCAGAAATCATTCAACCAATATACATTTTTTAATTGAACTACAGTATCACTTACCTTGGTCAATGGTTTCGTTTCGGCAACCGAGAGCCAGCAACCTTCAATGTTGACAATTTAGCTATCAGCTGGTGAAAACTGTTATCACTTCCTGAAAGACGCGCAGTCGCACTGACGATCGCATTGTCATTGTTAAATATATAACCACATCACCTCTTCATAAACTTCCACAATCAACTCTTAAGAAATATTCATTACAATAGCCCCACAGTAAACATATAAATACATAAATGTAAATGTAAATATATATAAATACAAGTTACATAATTCTATAATCTGAAACGCTTTGTTTTTTCCCTATGTTTTTTTCATTCTGGACTGAAAATAAAGACTTAAGGCTAGTTTAAGTAGAACTGGTTTATTGGTTTTAAACATGTATCAAATAAATACAAAAAATATATATCTATTCTCAATTATTACAGAAATGTATTGAGTTAGTTGATTTAATGCTAGCATTATGTCTATGTTTTGTTTGTCGTCCCTTATATTGTTGTATGGTCGTCCCACTCTTGTGGTTTATTTGGCGTCACTCTGAAGTATAAATCAATACAAATGTAATAAAGTGACACATGTTTATTGATTAAAAATGTTACTTTGGCATCCGAGCCGATGTGAGGCGCAATTTGTACGGCTTTAGGAACGAGGATTTAACCAGGATTAATCCGGAAATATTTACGAAATGGGAGGCTCGTTTGAACTGTTTTTGTTTTGATTTTGTCCAACTGTGACACTTGTCACATTATATAATAAATGGAAGTATGTACATGTTAAACAACCTTAGCTGTAATTATGCCAGCCACAAACAGAACGAAACAAAAGAAGGCGAAAGACACTGCAGTAGTTTCGCCCATCAAAGACTCCCTGTCTGTCTCAGTATTTTAGTGAGTGAGTGAGTGAGTGAGTGAGTGAGTGAGTTGTGTACAAGGGTTCGACTACCCATTCTCTGCGTCCCTGCTAAAAATTCTATACATACAGTTGTGCTTTGCTGTTTGTGGCGTTCAGGTGCAGGGGACGACAGCAGTGTTGAGCAAGGTCTCTGCAGCAGCACATGGCTACTTTCAGGATGCCTTCATTCAACATTTTGTGTGTAAAGTGGCCAGGAGAGCCCCACTTATCAACAGGTCAGCCGACCACATGTCTTATTGTACTTTAAATACAACATGGGTAGTGTCCAAATTGTACTTTTCGATTTTTTTATTTTCACCTGTCACGAGTTGAAAATCTACCGTTTACATAATTTAAAAACACTGAAATATTAAACAAACACTTTTAAACAAGATGAAAGGATGAGAGGAAACAGGCATGAGAGGTAATGTTGTAATAATATGTAAAGTATTTTAAGTGTGAAACATTTGTCGTTTTGTAAATCATGTTATATACGGGTGCTTTAGGGGCTACTATGTTCGCTGGAGAGCTGTGTGAATTGCTTTCTACAGGCAACAGTAAACTGCCCTATGAGACAGGTAGGTTCTAGCATCTTTGGTCAGTTTAAAGGGATACGCCAACATATGTTAATTGGCATTTGCCTGTCCTACCCAGAGGTGTTTAATTCCAAATGCATCATTGTGCGTCCAGAAGGGGAGTTGGCTTGGTTAGCATTTGCTTTCCGTTAGCCGCTTAACCTGTCAGTGCTATTGACAGGGTACCCTTCGCATATACTACCCAGCCATAAGCAACAGATAATATAATTGTGCCAGCGGCGCATCAGAGGTAGCCCTAATATGTTGTTACTGGCACTTGTTTTGAATAAGCGACTATTCAAAACACATTGAAAATCTTTGGAAAGTAATTAATAGTGTGTTCCCCTCAGAATAACAGGATTTAGGCTACTGTAACTCTGCCAATGGAAGCAGCTACCGGAAAGCAAATGTTAACCCAGCAAACTCCCCTTCTGGACACCATAATGTTGAATTTGGAATTAAACACCTAGTCTGACTCTGGGTAAGACAGGCAAATGGCAATTTACAGACATCTCGGCGTATCCCTTTAAAAAATAATCTGGTTCTGGTTCTTTTGCTCACAAGGGTATGAAAGTGTAGTTGAATTCAAGCTAAAAGTTAGTTTAAAAAGTGCGGGACATACTTATTTCCATCAATCTTGAAAACAATGAAATACATTTTTGGGGGCCGGTTTTGACTCCTTATTCTTTCGCCTCCATGAAGTTGAAAGTTGATTTCCCAGACAAAGCCCTGCACAAAGCAGTCCTTCATAAGGGACAACCTCACACTGGCAGGAAAGGTCAACCTCTGCCATAGGTCAGCTGTGACATTGGATTCAAGTAATGTTTATCAATATCTACATTGGTCAATTTAGCAATTGTCTTTTAATTGAAGGTTTGATCAATAATCCCATTATCTTTTTAATTTACCCTTTGCTCGCCTTAGACTTGTATGTGTCTGCAGGGCCTGTGGTTGTTTCCACTGCACACTACTTTCTGTTAGGGGGGGGGTGTAAGGGAGGAAGCCCAGGTGGAAGAGGCTTTAGCTCGGGCTGGGTTGGACAGCCCCCACCTTACTTCTCTCTGAGGTTGTTCTAACTTACATAGAGACTCATTGGTAAGGACAGCATTTCCTTTACAAGTTATGCGTGTGTGTGTGTGTGTGTGTGTGTGTGTGTGTGTGTGTGTGTGTGTGTGTGTGTGTGTGTGTGTGTGTGTGT
>JAOPJO010000089.1:11533849-11551073 GCA_027123675.1 Molva macrophthalma
CCCCCCCCCCCCCCCCCCCCCCCCCCCCCCCCCCCCCCCCCCCCCCCCCCCCCCCCCCCCCCCCCCCCCCCACGCTGTGTTTCTCTTCAAGGCTGGGAACAGTGTGCGTGTCTGGACATGAATGAGTTCTACCTGAGCCTGGTTCCGGAGGACGAGAGGGACAGAGTGGAGAGTCTGGAGCCTTTTGACGAGTATGAGGTCTGTCCTTAACATATTGTACTAGATCTGATGTTAGGATCATTCTTGTCTGTGGGGTCATGGATATTTTGCGCCTGCGTGTTGCTATGTTGTTTCAACAGAACTTTCTTTCTATGCTCCTTTCCCATCCCTCACCAGGAATGGTACTAGAAATGCTCCCATTATTTTGTCCTCACTGAGTCCTGAGATCACGTGAGCCCACAAGCCTTACTCCCAACACCTCCCGGTAACTCCAAATATATCCTGTGTGTATGTACTGCACGACACCGTTTTCAGGGGACCTTTCTTTAACTAATATTACACTTCAGTGTCTCTAGTCCCATTGGCTGGCCTCTCCCGGACCTCTGTGGCCCTAAGTGTGAGGACGACACCAGGGAAGGCATGTGTAGAGGGACTGGGTATGGCCCCCATCTCACTTGGCCCCGGACGGGTCCTGCTTACTGGAGGCTCCGGCAGAGGAAGTAGGATTAAGGCCCCTAAGTGCCTTGTCAGTGGGCCAGACTGGCTGGAGAACAACTTGCATGTTGTCCTCCACAGACTGGGGTGAGTAGGTCTCTATTTCTTCCTAGTGAGTTTAATAGCCATATTTCTTCTATAGCTCATGCTGTGTTTTGGTTACCAAGGCATCTAGCTCTACCACATCCTCACGGCCCACCCTCTGGGAGGCACTGTGGTATACGGAGGGCGTTCCTCTCCGCTGAATCCAATTGGCAGCCTGCTCAGAGTGACCATTGAGCCGTTTGACTGTGTCGAGGAGGACACAGTCAAGTCTTGGCTCTGGTGAGCCACCAGAGCCAAGATGGAGGCACATGACAACTGTCATAAAGGTGAGACGTATGTATGGTTTCATGTTACTCGGTCGCTAGTAGCCCTAGTATGACCAAACACCAGTCCACTCAAAGCTATTAACTACACATATATTCTTGGTGGTTACAATTTCATGAGATTAACGTTCATGAGAGTGACACTGGTGGGATACATAGAATTTGTGACCATTGCTGTTGTCATCCTTTACTGTTTAATATATTTTTGAAAGTTGTATTGGCAAAGGAAATTGTAAAAATGTAAACAGTCTTTAAACAGGGCTTTATACTGGGATATTTTACTCTATATAGTAAAAGACCTTCCCCAGTACAAAACATGTCTCATTAAATGCAGAGAAAGACTTCCTGTTTGTGTTTGGTGGGAAAACCCACAGTACAGCACTGGGTGATGGCAATTTTCTGTGTCTTGACCAGCAGCATTGGGCTGAGGTTTGTTGAGGCTTCTGTTCAACTTTTACCTAAGACATACACAACCTCTTGGACTCTATAGTCCATCTCTGCACATTATGTGCTCTGTGCCTGTGTATTTCATCAGGTCCTGGTAGAGGATAACAGCTCCAGAGACCCGGCACTCCCATACAGCGTTATTCCTACCAGGGAGGGCTGGTGCTGTTTGGAGGGTTGGGTGGAGGTGGTGTCCCACTGGGAGACAAACAGCTACTGAAGCCCACCACCAGAGGCTTCTACTGGGACAGACTAGATATCTATCCTCCTCTTATACCAAGGTGGGCTACTCCAGAAGCATTTAACATTTTTGAACACTTGACGACCGCATATTAGGGCCATTCAGTTTTCTTGATGAATGAAATGTAAATTTTTTCACACTTGGAACGTATTGTCTGTCTCCAGGTACGGCCATGCTGCACATCTGATTGGTGATCGCTTGGTTGTGGTGGAAGGAGTTTGGCTGTATTCTTAGGGTGCGCCAGGCATTGCAGGGATAGACCTGACCAGCAGGAGCTGTGTGGAGTTTTCTCTGGACACAGTAACACAGCTCTTGACCCTGTCATTTGATTTGTTAAGATAAAGATAAGATCAACTTCATTAATCCTAGATGGGGATAATAAACTACATCTTATCTTATCATAATCTTGTCAAATCAAAGTTAAAATCAAGCAGTTGCCAAATAGTGCAGTAGTAACAAGTGTGTCTGACCTGGAATGGTTATGCATTTCGCCCATGCTAATTGCACACTTGATACAATGAGGTATTTCAATTGATCACAGTCACACTGTCATTTGAAATTCGACATCAGTTCCCTGGACGTTGATGCTACATTCCTTCTGCTCCGATTTGCTGGAGCAAGAGGAGATAGCTGTGCTGCTGATAGGTGGGGGGGAAACTGTTTCTCTTTCGGGACACACCTGAACCCTCACCCCGTCACTCTGGACCTCATGGCTGCACTGGGATAACACACGACCGCAAAAAGGTCTATAAGAAAAGACGAACATCTTGACGAGTAAAGTTTGAACCCATTGAGAGGATTGGGACATCCGGAAAAAAAAAAATTGTTCATCATGACCTTAATTATGGGCTGATGAAATCTACTGTATTTTTAATTTTATTCTAATAATAATAATAACATGAGCATGCTCACAATGACAGAGATATTAAGTACATACCGTACAAAACAATGAAATAGTCTTGCCAACTATTGCCACCAGATATCTTTTTATTTTGGTTGAAACCTCAGTTTTAATTCACAACAATTTATTCAAAATACTTAATTAGAGCTGATGCATAGCCTTCATAGAACACACCATTCAGTCACATTGGGCCAAATCTCATCTGGTGGCCTGCTGCGTTTGGTCCAAATCACTCTGTCAAACGCCTGAAGGACTGCACAGCCGGGCTGACGGCACCCCAGTCACCGGGCTTGCAGTACTCGCCCTTCTCCAGGAAGTACTGGCGCCCGCGGTAGTTGGGCAGCTCGTAGAAGACCCACCAGCCGTCGAAGACCTTGCAGGAGTAGACCTCCCGTAGGCGGAGCTTGTCCTGCAGCGAGGGGCAGTCCTCCGTGGTCTCGTAGGCCTGTCCCCGGAAGTCGGCCTTCTCGTACAGCTGCATCTTGTACTGGGCCCCGCTTGACTGGGAGTGGTGGGTGGAGCGGAGGGGTGAGATGTGGTTTGGGCGAGAGAAAAAGGTGAAGGGATGGGATCACATCCAGACATATAGGAATAAACATACTTTGGATTCCCCTCGAAATGCGGTGTGTCACTGCCTCTACAGTTTTTCTCATCCATACTCTAAAACATATTTTTTTCACAACTATTACTAATAGTGGGCAGTACCAACGTACACATGCATAAATCTATCCAGTGTGTGTTTCGGTATGAAAACTGTATGATGAGGCCCTGGCACACTGGGTCAGCTGATAATAGCGTTCTTTACAGCAAGAGCATGTCAATAAATCACCCGAGTGTTGATATCTATTGACAAAAGCCTGAGGTTACCAGTACTATTGTCATGACCTGATTGGGATGCTGTTGCAGGACTCCCAGCTAATTCTTACTCTTTAGTCAGTGTGGCTCTGCTTGCATCACCAAAGTGAATTGCCCCTATGACACCAGAAACAGTTGTGCTACCTTGACTCCTGGGTTCATATGGACAGAACTGAGGAGGTTTTCATTAGTTTTATAGGTGAAAACCGCAGTAGAAAAGTGTTACACAGCAGACCACAGGCAGAAGCTGACTTACAAACTGGATCATCTTGCAGGAACTCAGGCGGTCGTTTAGGCCCATCCAGCGTTGATATTCTGGGTACTCTCCCCTGGTCAGGACGTACTGGGAGCCCATGTAGTTGGGCCTCTCATAGACCACCCAGGCCCCACTCTCCACCCGCAGGGAGTTGCAGCGGCTCAGGTAGGAGTGGAAGTCCAAGCAGTCGCTGTCACATTCATAGCGGCGGCCCTGGAAGTTCTTATCCTCATAGAAGACAATCTGGAAGGAAAGACTCCTGTTGGTCAACCTGATCATTGTCCCAAAATAGTTTGGCATTTTGTTTTTCAAAATGAGGCAAAAGCTGTTCTTGCGGTATAACAACAACCCCAAAATGCATTCATAAGGAATTTGCAAGCAGCATTTTATTAGGTATATTGGATTAATATTTACTACCATAGCCAAATAAAACATTGAATAAAAAAAAAAAAGAAGAAATAATAGTTCGAGAAGTGTTGCATAGAAATAAATGCCATGAAACACCCAGCGCCACAGACATGGCAGAATCCTCCGTTTAGTTGGGATGAAATCTCTTCATCAAATCAGGTGATAAGATCTGACCTAAGGTCTAGTTTGTCAATGAGTTAGTTTGGATTTGCTCAGCTTGACATGAACATTAGTAAACACCTTCAGAACCATCATTGATGTACACTTATAAACCTTTGGCACCTTAATGCATCCTTCAGTTACTCACCCTGCCCATCTTGGATGCAGTGTGTAGGCTAGCCTTGTTGATGGTGTTGAGTGGCAGTAGTTCCCTGGAGGCCTGGATGTTGGAGTAGCCCATCCACGGTTCCTTTTATATCCACTTCCATCAACAACCACAGTGGTTGGCCACGGGTACGTGAGTGGGTGGACAATCGCTTTGTCATGAAAATGAGATCCAAAATTTGAGTCAGTGATTCTGGTGCTATTCAGTTTTTCCAGAATAGCGAGGCAGGATTATGGTATAATGGTGAGGGGGGTTGTGGTGGGATGGCATGCGGGTCCATTGACCCCGTTTCTCTGCTGGCTGGGATCAATGCCCCCCCCCCCAACACCACCAGCTCACCTAACCTGCAACCTGCCTGCACCAAAACACAGCCCACCTGGCAGCACCAAATGGCTGCCAAACTCCTGCCATGTGGTGCAGAACGGTGTGCTGCTAGAAGTTACTTCAGTTGTCAGATGCAGTACCAAATGCATTGTGGAATTTTACCACTGCAAGTGGAATATACTATGCTCTGCTGGTTTTAACTGCCGATAAAAACACACAAGCAGGTTTGTTCATTGTTTGGTTGTATTTTATTAACAGTTCATATCATGTTATTTGAGGCTGCAGTGCAATTAAAGAGGAAAGGTCATTTTGATCACTATGCTACAGTAATAAAGGCAAAACAGTACATTTCCATTGTAATGACATAGTGACCCAGACTGGTCATAAGGATGAAGGTGACAGCATTTTCATAAGTAACAGCATTTAGGATCAATTTTACAACACTAGCACTTCATATTTACATACTGAGAAGGTCCATTAAACCTAAATACCCTATCATTCAGTATACCCTGAAGGACTTATTCCCTTAATGTTTATTATAGTTCTAACGTTATGTTCTATTATACATTTTATGAACCTGCTAAATCGAACTCTCTGGTAGCCATTGTAGGAGACACTCAGCAGTCATGCTTGTTTTAGTTTAAGGGTGTAAAAAGGGGGAAGAAGAAAGGTGCTAACAAAGAAGGGGCATTGTATTATATGGGTACCATAAACACTGGCAGAAGTCTGCACACTCACTCATAAAATGATCAATCAATTGTCTCGCCTTACTTGCCACATTTGCAATACATTATCAGTTTGTGCAGACAGAGTGAAGCACATTTTAATGTTGGATAGATGAATTGTTTTGGTAACCAGATGAATTTCAGCACATCATGTGCTACACAAAAATGTATTATATTTCTTGCTTTGTTTAATTTGTTCAAAACTCAATTTTCTTTTATTTCATTCGCACTTTAACAAAAACAATATGTTTCAATACCCTTGAAACATGAATTAAAGTAAAGAGGGACGAGGGTAAAATAACCTATTGCGTAAGCCTCAGCACAAGTCTGATAGCATCGTCATTAGGCCTTCATATTAATTACTGCCTCCGATGTGCATCAAGTCCACATTACCCAGGAGGTGTTCCAATGGGGGTCCTGATCAAAACAAAAAAGACTAAACTAGGTCAACATATTGCGTAATAACTTGAGGACACCTGTGTCTGTCCCACTGTGTGTCTAATTCGGGCTTCATTATCATCATTAGCCCCTGGTTGGGCCTGGCCGTCCGAGTCTGCTGAGGCTCCATTAGAGGGCCCCTGACCAGGCTGGGTTTGGGGGGCCAGGTTGGACAGCTCCTGAATGTGGCCCATTTCTCGAAGCCAATCCAGGAAGTGTTGCGTCACCAATTCCTGGAACTGACATTGTTGTTCTCTGGAAGCAGAGCAAACACATTACATTACAAAAGAATCAACTCAGAGGAGCACACCAAGTGTGTGAACAAGGCAACTGTCAAAATATGCTTCTATACAATCAAGTGACACATGGACATCCAATGAATGAGCACATCAGAATCAGGCACAGGGGAAGGAGGTGTCATCGCATGGTAAACACAGGTGTAGCCATCAAATTAATTCTGTGTCTGATTAACCCAAACGAAATATACCATAAATGGACCAGAAGTTAATCCTGCCACTCACTCATTGAGCTGGGAATCCGACACGATTCTCTGCATGTTCCGGATCCTCTTCTCCTTCTGAGTGAGCGCTGCCTGGTACGCTGGAGGCAGCCCACCCGGCACCTCGCACGTGTCCCCCTCCATCGTGAAAGGCACCACCAGAGCGTTGAACTCGGCCGGGGGCAGGAGCCGGTAGCAGCCCGTAGAAGCGTCTGTGCTGGAAGTAGAGTTGAGCGAGTGGGGGATAAGGCCGTCGACACCTAGCAGCAAGGGCTGATCCCAGACGTTGGGCACCACGGCCAGCCCCGCGCTGCCCATATGGTCCTCCAGTGTGGGGTAGTGCGTGTGGAAAGGCCCCAGGGTGATGTCCGTGTTCCCGGGGAGCAGCAGTGGGCGGGTGGGGGTCAGTGTGTGGATGGTGCAGCGCGAGGAGGCTCCTATGGACACGCGGCCGGCCACGCACACCACCCGGACGTCCTCACAGCAGTGGATGTGGACGCTGGTCTCCACGGGACCCAGGACCAGCGTGCAGTTGCGGCACTTGTCCAGACTTACTGACCTGGAGGGGTTTACGCAACACACAGACACACAAATACTAAAAACAAGTATATGTGTGTGTGCCGCAAAAAGCCACAAAAAACAAGACATAACCATGTCAATCTGTCCCCCCCAAAAAAATCCAGGAATGATGGAGCCATACCTTAGAGGTGATAGGAGGTATATAAAGGCGTGAGAGCATCTGTGTATTTTTATGTTGGCGCCCGTCAGCTTGTCCGAGTCTTTAGCCAGCGTCTGTTGGAAGACCTGTGACATCAGCAGCATCCCGCTACCAGCTGGAGCCATGTGGGTGTTCCTCACTATCCTGGCCCTCTTCATGGAGCCCTCCACTACAAGGGACACATGCAAGGATTAAATGAAAAGGATATGGATGGGTTAGTATGTTTGCAGTCTTTACACAGACTTACACATAAAGAATAAATGCAGTATATATCAACAATGCAATTGTATTTTTTGCCTAAATAATACACTTCATTTTTCCTACGAAAGCCACAAATATTGCAATTCAAATGCACAAAGAATAATGCATTGTTCCCAAAATTGTACTAAAGTAACAGACACTGACCAAGTTTACCCTTCTTCTGACAAAACAAATGATTGAATACTAGGCCCAGACCCACACAGCCTACACAGACCCATTATACCTTTCTACGCATAAAGGCTACACTAGTGGCTAGGCTACACTAGGCTACACTAACTCCAGAAAAGGGTAATCCATCCAGCCTGTCATGTTTAACTTGCCCTGTTGGGCCCAGGTGAGTTTCTTCCCCGAATGCAGGCAGGCGGTCATGCCGAAGGGGTTGACAGTGAGGTTCTGTCGGAGACAGGTGAGCAGCTGCTGCAGGGGGAAGGAGCGACTCAGCTTGGAGTAGCCAGCCTGCGCCTGCAGCGGAGCTTTGGTCAGCAGCTTGTGGACAGGATGAATGGCTTTAATGTGGTCCGCTGAGCCCTCCAGCAGGAGGCTCAAGCCCTGCACAGCCTCCAGTGACACCTGGAAAATGGAGACTGCAGAATCAGCTACAATTGTCTTAAAGGTACAATAATAACTAATACAAATTCAATTTTGTTTGATCAGCGACAAATGCATACTAATTATTACCCAAAATGCTTCTTACTTTCAATATATTTAAACAGACAACAAGTGGGCATACACTTTTTGTAATGAAGCCCTTCTCCTTATTCCAAGTTTGTTGTCTTAAACTCAATGAACAACATGCGGTAACATTTCTCACACCTGACTGCCTCGTATGGCCTGGCCAGAGCTTGAGAGTTGGCCTGGTTCTACCAGCAGTTCCAGCAGGTCTCCCAGGTGGCTGTACACAAAGGACAGGTGGGCCTGGTCGTCCCAGTTCTGCTGAAACAAGGCAGGGAAGAGAAAAGACAGAGTAGAAAGAGAGCAATAAGATACAGGACAGTGATACCATAGATAGTGATACTACACAAAAGAGTTCCACCTTGTTTGACGGGTTTCTAAATCAAGAGTATTAGGTGTAAAGTGACAGATAGGCTTTCAGTGACTTTGTTACTGTGATGCAAGGTATTAACATTGTTTTTTAACTTTAGGACCACCTTGCTGCGGGAACTGTTCTTGGACTCCCTCTCAGAGCAAGGAGAGGGAGAGCGAGTGCGTGGGCTGGGCCACTCTTCACCAATCAGAGAGGTGCGCAGAGACACGCGGTTTAGCTGCTGAATGTAGAGGAAGAGTAGAAACTTCAAGGTGTCCACGCATAACTGAAAAGGAAGAGAGAGAGAAGACTATTTCACTGTTCCACTTCATATCTTAGCCCGTCAAATCCAGAC
Organism: Molva macrophthalma; assembly: GCA_027123675.1. NCBI lineage: Eukaryota > Metazoa > Chordata > Actinopteri > Gadiformes > Lotidae > Molva > Molva macrophthalma. Next base: position 11,542,646 of record JAOPJO010000089.1, read on the forward strand.
AATCTACACCATACTATAGCAGTAAAAGGAATAGAACAATGTCAAAGGACAATATACAAAAGACGTTAATGGAGTTCTATAAACTTAAGTTCGGGAGAAAGACTGTATTTGAACCCCTCTTTTCTATCCCATCTTCACTCGCACCCACCCCCTCTCAGTCTCCTCCCTACTATCAAATGCTCCAGGTCCAGAAGGGGGACCCATACATAAGTTGCTTTTCCCTTATAAGAACAATGACCTGAAGTTACATTTACCTTACTTCGCTGGTGGTCAAGCTCTTTGGAGTCCGAGCATTGGGACAGAGACTCTGCCCATCCCAGTCTCTCCTCTGGTGTGCGGGACATGAGGAGGTCAAAGGTCTCAAAGTAGAGCCATGCAAGGTCTTCTGGGAGCTGAAGCTTCCCACATGCGATGTGTCTCCACATGGGCCAACTTAAAATAGGGAAACAGCCATCCCTTGTACGCACATACAGAGCCATCTTGCGAAGGTAGTGCAAGCCAAGTTTTGAGGGGGGCGCCACCTTTGAAAGAAGTCATGCTTTAGATATGTCACAGATATGTCTCCATACTAACGTGCCATATGTGTACACAGTACAGTATAGTTACCTGCAGTGCTCCCAAAAGGAAGGGCCCCATCCGTGGCCATATGCTCACAGCCCCTGACTCCATGGCTGTACAGAAAAGACCACCTTTTTTTTTTTACATATAACTTATGCAGAAATAGTCAAACTAAATGACTTGAGCAGATGAACTTGAGAAAGTGAACAAAATCCTATATTTACAGAGGAGAGCTGGATATAGTGTATATAAGACAACAACTAGACTGCCAAGCTACCACAGCAATGGCAGTTACAAAAATACAAAGGTTAATGACATAGACATGTTTCGTTGCTGTACAGTCGTGTGGCAAATATGATCATACGTACAATATGATACACGTTTCCATGACAACTGGCGAGATAGACCAGCTAGTTAGCGAATACAATTCGGTTTCAAGCAGATGTAACGTTAGGTACGATGTACTAGGCTTTATTATACTTTACTTTCTAAAACGTTCCTTTTGTTCACGCTTCACTTTACAAACGTAAACAAAACAGGAAAACCAGGGTGGCTAACGTTAGCTGGCTATGCTATAGAGTGTGATAGACACCAGCCTGCTTCTGACTTACTTTTAGCCACTGTGTTGCTCCCAGCAGAATGTTGTTCCATCTTGGTTTGCCAACAAAGGCAATTGGGTTATTAACTTCTTCATAAGTGGAAAGAAGGACCAGGAAACTCTAGCCTAATGTTCTACATGTTTTGAGGGGGGTGTTCAAATGAGAAGGATGAGGAGGATGTTTCTTCGGGTTCTTCCTATTTGGCGCCCACAGAAACATTTGAGCAGCTCCATCTGTTGCGCGCACCGCACGGGAGCGCGCCTTGTGTTATGGTTGTTTAGTTCTGCTCTCCAAGATATAGTCAATATTAAACTAAATAATCAATTGATTCGTGAGGTAAACTTGTGTTTTTGTAAAAGTTAGGTTTTAACTTCTTTAAACAGACAGATATAACCTAAGCAAATGCAGATAAATATAGTTTATATCTTTAAGAAATGGGCTGGCCTTCAACAGCAGGTGGGAGGGTCTTCCCTGACAGGAGGAAGAAGCTACTAGACTGACAGCGCTACACCAGTTTTCAAAAGCCGGGTGCTGTTTAGGCCTTCATCAAGTTTAAAAAATACAGATGGCCACGAAGGGGATGAATCTGTGTAATGTTTGCTGTCTGCTACTGTATTTTATTACGGTGGTTTTGGCAGGGTAAGTCATTCTCTCACACAATACATACGCGCTAGTAAATCGGCATAGCCAGCTGGTACACATGTTCCTTTGTGATTGGTCTAGCCGAGCAGAGCTCACCCTGCTGCATGTGTGCACTAGACCAGCGAGTTGTATAGTCCTATAATAATGAATATCTTGCCATTACCTATTCGAGTGACTTGCAATGTTAAATAGTCGGTAATCTAATGTGTTATAGTGTGATTGTCCAAATCGTAATGACTATAAAACGTTTCACATTTGCCACCATGCAAAACAGCTCGTTTCCTTTTCAGTGCTGTTGGTTGCTATAGCTAGCTGGTTTTCTAAATCAAATAAACAATAAAAAACACATGTTATAGCATACTAGCAGCACTAGCGATAGAGCTGGGGCGCATGCTCCATACATTTTCCTATTCTGCATTGCCTGCATTTGTTTATATAATCTCTCGTCTCCTTTTTTGCATTGACCCTCCTTCAGTCGAGATTTCTACAAGATCTTGGGGGTAACCAAATCCGCTTCAATCAGGGACATCAAAAAGGCCTACAGAAAGCTGGCTCTACAGTTACATCCTGACAGAAACCAGGATGACCCAGAAGCAGCAGACAAATTTGCAGACTTGGGGGCTGCTTATGAGGTGGGCATACGTTGTTTAATCAACTATAACATTATGTAAGATTTAATAACTTTTTTACTGGAAAGGAAATACCCATAGCTGGTAGTCATTGCAGGGTATTTTGTGTTATGTTTTTAACTTGAGAACGTATCATCATCATCCCAAAGTAAGCTATCTATTTGGTTGCCATTAGAAACACTTCACTGATCTTGATTGGGCGAACAGACCGTGTGGCTGCGCGTGATTGGTACACGCGTTACTGCTCCGGCTGTCACAAAAACACGACGTGGATCTCTAGTAGTGGCTCGATTATTGAAGCAATGTTGCAGGTGTATTTGAGTATTCTGAATCTGACCCCAATGTCAAAGATATCGTTTTATTAATATGGCCAGGGCATATATGTCAATTATTTTACAATATATGCAAATGTCCTGTATTTCTTAATTGAGCAGAACGTTACATCTGTAGGTACTCTCAGATGAGGAGAAGAGGAAACAATATGATTCGTACGGAGAGGATGGACTAAAAGAAGGACATGGTGGTTCACACAATGATATATTTTCAAGGTGAGTTTGATAATGAAAAATAGCTGAAGTTCATACTTTCATGGCAAGCTGGGAATGAATCATCTTGGAAACCCCCTCCCCCCTTGGTACAGATACATGTTGAGACTACAGTTTTATATTTGAACAGACTATAATGGAATCAATTAACCCACAATCACATTCTTTGGAAATGTTATTAAATTGGCATGTTTGCCTGGATACTACAAGTCGTCTTTATCTCTTCACCTTTTTAGCTTCTTTGGAGACTTTGGATTCATGTTTGGCGGCAACCGGCAGCAGCAGGACAGAAACATCCCCAGAGGAAATGACATCGTTCTTGATCTAGAGGTCACGCTAGAAGAGGTGTACTCTGGGAATTTTGTTGAGGTAGATGAATACCTTTTCTAACGGGCTACACAGTCATGTCTGAATCACACTGGAAAATGCAATGCACCATTCAATATGCGTCACATTTCTTTACTTTTTGATGGAGTTTTTGAAAATATCTCCTTTTTTACACTTTTGTAATTGATTTATTGTTCTACTCTATGTTTGCCACAAAGGTTGTCCGTGTCAAGCCTGTAGCCAAAGAAGCACCCGGCAAGAGGAAATGCAACTGCAGACAGGAGATGAGGACAACGCAGCTCGGACCCGGACGTTTCCAGATGACCCAGGAGGTGGTCTGTGACGAGTGCCCCAACATCAAGTGGGTCAAAGCTGCGATGCTCAAAAGTCCATTGTTGATCCCTTTCGTCGCTCAAATCGCTTCGCAATTTCACATGGACCATAATGTTTCCATTCATGTATTACTTTTTCGAAAGTCTATTGTAAATGTTATCCCTTAGTTTAAATGTTCACTTATAAATATGTGTGGTTTGTTTGACTAATCGTAGGCTGGTCAATGAGGAGAGGACCCTTGAGGTGGAGATTGAACAAGGGGTGCGAGATGAGATGGAGTACCCTTTCATAGGGGAAGGTAACGGCCCGCTCACCAAGGCTCCAAGTCTTATGCTACCCAAACACTAAAGTCCCACTGTCTGTCCCTGTGACTTTGATTAACGTTTGTATTTGCGCTTTTAAAGTTTCGATTTTTATTGTCACCATGATGCACAGGTGAACCTCACATTGACGGAGAGCCCGGGGATCTGCGATTCCGCATTAAAGTCCTCAAGTATGTACTTTTACAATCCCATTTGTTATGTGACGATGGCTCTGTTCAAATTGGTCCCCTTTTGCCCTACTTAGGGAATCATCATTTTGTAGTGTTGTCTGAAATTTGAGTGTACAAATTTGGTACCCCACATAGTGCACTGCTAAATACCGATAATGCACTGTCAAAGAAGTGTACAACTAATGATTGTCATTGTATTCATCTAATAGAGCTGGTATGGCGCATACAGATTCCTTATGCAAATAGGCAGTCACATGGTGACATCAAACACATGAAGGCTTGTTTATAAGATCAATCTCTATTCTATCTAATGTTCACCATAGAGGGAATGAGGTTACAAGTGAGCCAATTCGAACATAGCCATTGTTTAGCTTTCATCTGTGAAAAACATGAGTCAATTTTGGTAAAATCTCAGATGGATGGATGGCTTCAAAGACATGCTTTAACATTCCTCTTTAGACATGCAGTGTTTGAGCGACGGGGGGATGACCTCTACACCAATGTCACCATCTCCTTGGTAGAGGCACTGGTTGGCTTTGAAATGGACATCACACACTTGGATGGACACAAGGTGCGTGGTGAAAATGTCTTGAGGAAAGAATAACGTGCTTTTTTTTTTCCAGTAGTATAATAATATTTTGTCATTTTTAATATTTCATCAGATTATTGCTCAAAACATAATGGGCACGTAAAGACTACAGGATAGGTATTAACACTGTCGATTTTAAACTAGATTTCATCCATTTTTCTTTTGTTTTGTGTTTAATTACAGGTCCATATAGTGAGAGACAAGATAACAAAATCTGGTGCTCGCCTGTGGAAGAAGGGAGAAGGTCTGCCCAACATCGACAACATCAACATCCGTGGTTCCCTCATCATCAGCTTTGATGTGGAGTTTCCACAGACGCAGCTGGATGAAAATCAGAAGGATGGTGAGCGGAAGCGGGAGAGAGCATGGAGTTGAGAGGGGGAGATGGAGAGAGAGCAAGTGATATGGGACATGGAAGGAGGAAGATATTGGAACAATACAAATATGAGGAAACCTTCTAGGCTTTGATAATATATAAAATAAGCTCTTATTTACTTGGACATTCTTCAACAATGTCTGTTGCTTTGCATTTTAATTCTGTTTTTTTTCCCTCACCTGTTTTAGGCATTCGGAGTCTCCTGAAGCAAAGTTCGGTACAGAAGATTTACAATGGACTACAAGGATACTGACCTACTAATGGACACAGTCTGGACTTGGCTATCTAACACAAAACACACACACATACACACACACATACATAGATACATAAATACATACATATATATACATAAACATACACACAGTCACACACAATGACAACTATCATAAGTGTGCTCAATGCACCAGACCAGGGTGTATTTATTTTTGAGCTTTTTCTCAGGATAGCTTAAACTGATTGATTTTTACTTATTTTTTGATTTTACTTTTTTATGTTCTACAACTTTAAAAGAGTGGCACATTGGCTGCTTACATTTTTAAATAGGATGCCATAAACCCATGTTGTGTCCATTTTGTCCAACAATTTCCCCCCCACCCAACACCCAATCATAATTTTTCTTTGGATGTTATATTTTTTTATTGCATTTTTCCCTGCCACAAAAGAGCATTCAATCATACACAAACATTTTCTAATCACTATAATGGTTACTATCTTGAACTGGATGATGAAGATGCACACAGACTGTCAAGATACAGTTCAACCCAACCTCCATTGAACCCTGCTCCACAAGACGCCACACCACTCCATCTTTTCTTCATTACTTTAAATGAATGTAGGATGACCCAACAGATGAGTAATAACGATGACCTACGTTCCTTTTTTGTAATCCCGGATTGGCTGTAAATACGATGTAGGCGGGGGGATATTGGTGTGTTTTGGTGTTTCTTATTTATGTTTGTGCTTTCCGTTTGGTTGTGGGGATTCTTTTAGTGGAAAGCTCTGTCCATCCTTGTTGGGCGTCCAGGTGAAACCGGATGAGTGTTGGCCTTTAAACCGAACAAGTGGAATTCTATCATTACAATGAATTGGGGGACTGAAACAGGAGGACAGGTCCTCTATCTGCTTTCAGTTAGCACCTTTCGCTCTGTCTGTTCTCTCATTCTCTCTCATTCTCTTTCTCCAAACTGATCAAGCCAATCTTGGTGCAGTTTTTGAGACTTAAGCATTGACAAACTTTTGACTGGGAATGAACCTAAAACATTCTCATTGTAGTTGTTTACTTTTTCCTCCACTTTTCACTTTGCCCCACATGAAATCTGACATCACATTTTGTTGTTTATCTAAAATTGGAAATGGAAAGTCGGGCTGTAGTTACTGGCCAGTTTTACAGAGCGTGTAAGGGAGAGGAAATGTACTTTTTGACAGACATTTCAAATTTCAGATTTCTATTAAAAAAAATGGTGATTGTCGTAGCAAGATTTCACCAGTGGATGGCATCAGAGCTTCAGTTAAAACACACCTTGACAGGATTTGCCACGACGATGGAACGGATTTCAACAAGTGAAGCAATTTGTATAGTCTTGGACGTATTTTGCTGAAGAGGTTTTGTTATCCTTGAATAAATGGGTTGAACATTTTGAAACCTGCTCTCTAATTTGTGATGATTAATTGACCAGTTTATTGCTGCAATAAAACCAAAATGTAACTTTTTCCTTTTATTTCGTTTGCGACATTAAGCAAATCTTCTCGACCATTCAGTCGGTTTTTCTGCGCCAATATAATACAGCAATACATGTTTTAAGATGTACTGCAGGTATAGCTCCAGATTATTTGGTGAGATATAGCTACTATATCATGGTGTCTAATTGTGTGTGTTTGTGTGGGTGGTCTCTGTCTCACACTGGGATGACTCCTGTCACACCCTGACACACGCTATGACCCAGATGGTTCCACTTACACTGTCTCTAGATGACTGACAGGACTGCTCTCAGAACACTACTGCTGTAAAAGTTGGTTATTTACATTATTGCTGGTTTTAATAAGCTACTTAACAATAGTATTTTGTTATTATTGCATTATTTTTTAATATAATATTAAAATACTCTTTCATTACTGTGTCCATTTGCCATACTGTGTGTGCGTGCGTGCGTGGGAGCAGACAGGGTGTGTGGGCGGCAGTCTCTCAGGGAGTCTCTGTGTTTGGGTGCTGCAGGCAGTGGACGTCCACAGGAATCTACGGGGCCACAGATAGTCTCTGGTGTGGTGCAGCGTCTGCTCATCTGCCCACAGCAAGGGGGTGTCTCTTGGTCTGTCTGTCTGCGAGTGTATTAGCTGAGCCTGAGTAATAACCCAGTATTATCCTTAAAGTCGTGTGTATCCGATACCTCCCACACACGTGTGTGTGTGTGTGTGTTTGCTCGCTTGTGTGAATCTGTGTTGTGCATGGGTGTCTGTGTTAAGTCGTTCCCCTGGGGCTGTCCGTGTGTGTGTCGAATGAACTCCCACAGTGATAGTGGAAGGCTGTGGTGGAGGGAGTTTCCTCTGCGGGCCCACCACACATCCCGGAGTTATTATCAGCCTGGAGTGGCTCCAATGGGAGAGAGACAGGGAGACAGACTGAGACAAAAGAGAGAGAGAAAGAGAGAGGGCTTTGTGATCAGACCCAGTAGAACATCTCAATGTTTTACCTCATCCTTAAATGCTTAAAGGCACCCGCCCTTTAACCTTGATAGGACCGGTGGGACTTGGGTCATGACCATAGCGCGCACACACATATACACACACACTCACACACACACACACACACACACACACAGACACACTCACATACACACACACAAGGGGACCAAACCTTAACGGGAGGTGTAGCGCGTAGTTCACACATGTCACATCTCATTGAAGTCGCGCGCTTGTTGATGACCAAATATCGCAATTGCGTATTATTAAGTCTGAGGTGGCTCAGGCGTGGCCTCCCCGGTCAGATGTGGTGTAAGAGGACGGGGCTATGTCAGTAATGATAGCATGGTTGAATTTATTTACTGTGTATGTGTCTGTGTGTGTGGGTGTATTTGGAAAGTCTGTAGGTACCAATCACATGAGGGCAGCATTGCCTCTCTGAAGACATCCTTTATTAAATCCCTTTTTATTACCCTCAATCCTCCCTCCCTAAAAAAGGTGTGTGCTGTGTATGTACGTGCATGTGTGTGTGTGTGTGTGTGTGTGTGTGTGTGTGTGTGTGTGTGTGTGTGTGTGTGTGTATGAGTACATAGGCATTTACACGTGCACGAGCATCAGCATCTGAGGTGTTGATGCAGATAATTACAGGGATCACACT
>JAOPJO010000089.1:11751446-11762404 GCA_027123675.1 Molva macrophthalma
CAAAAAGAAAAACACACAAAAACACAAAAAAACAAACAAAAAAACAAAAACAAACACACACACACACACACACACACACAATATACACGTGAGTCATAATGTTCTTTAAACACCAAATAGATGAGTTTTTAAACTTGTTCTACTTCCTTGGATTGTACAATTGTGTCGATTGGGACTGTGATTAAGTTAATACAGAACATCTCTATCAATCTTAACCTATTAAGGGCTGTCAAATACTTTGCAGCGATGATCCCATTTCGAACATGGGAGATGAATAAACAGGACAATCTAATCTAATCTAATCAAGTCTTGGGCAGGATTTTGTTAATAAGCTTTTGGATACAGACATCCTTCTGTTAAACCACAAGAGGGATTAGGTTAATAAGTGTAGTAGTCTGAAAGAGGATGGTGTGTCAAGACAGGGGTGAAGCAAGGGCACAATCTAATGAACCTAATTTAAGGTAGCATGAAAACCATTAGCATAGCATCAGTATCATTCAACTAAGAAGTTGTGTGCCACTGATGATGGCATGTTAGCATTTCTGTTTGCATTTATTTACAATGTACCATTTTATAAAATACTAATCTGACTGCAGCCAAGGTCTTTTGAGATTGAGATTTAGAACACCAGCTGCAGCCAGTCAGACACTGTTGGGTCATGCGATGTACAACATGACCTTGGGTGAAGGTTGTGGAAGAATGTGGTTTGAAGAATGGGGTGGGGGTAGAAGGCCATCCTAGTTCCAGCCAGTTGAATGTCCCAGAGGAGACAAATTAGCAGGGGAGGGGGTCAAGTGAGAATGTTTACCCATTCAAGGACAAAGACTGATAACCTACTAATAAACCTGGGTAATTATTCCAAAGGACTAGGTTTTTGGAGGGGGCCGGCCAAGAATGTGCACATAGACTCCCAGTGTACAGAAATTGACAGTTTCAACTGAAGTATGTTAAGGGTTAGGGCCATAACCTTGACAGTTCTGAAAGAGTTCTACAGAATGTGATAATATTCAAGTCCTGTTTGTTTAGAGTCATCCTTGTAAAACAACTGACAACGTTGCTTGCCAACATTCAATATATGGCAGTTAAGGAAATATACATTGTAAACCCTGAAAAGTGGGTGTATGTCTATTTACTCTTTTTAACATGGTTGGATATGATAAAGATGTAAAAAATAGGTTTAAAGAAAAATAGCCCAGTCCCTTATTAACATGATGCAATACCCCTTCATTCATTTATAAAAATAGACAAGTCATGCAGTATAAAAAGGTTTGCGTCATCAACAAGCGCCAACATAATATGAGCATAAAACGTGTAGTTACTTACTATATTACTATAACAATTACTATAACATAAATACCCTTTGATCGCGAAGAGAAAATTCCCGTACTTTATCAACTCGAGGTTGTTTTGGGCCCACCTCGTTTCATATATTCCTTCTTTCTTTACAGTCACATGTCATTATTGCAACCACGAATGTCACTAACAACTTATGTTAGCAACACAGTTCACTAAACGCATGTTTGGTTAAATTACATGCAGGCAGGCAGTACATATAACAGTAGTAATATTACTTCACATTGCACTCAATATTCCAATCGCAGAGGCCACACACGCAGTTAACTACTACGTCAACGTGGGTTTAACTGGCAAATCAACTGGCTATGTATTCAATGCAACGTGTGAGACGTAACGACTGAACTTAGTGTTTCTTATTGTATTAATCTCCATTACAGCTTGACCTTGTCCATGAATCAAAGTTGAACACCGGCTAACACATCGTTAGCTTGCTGCTACCAGCACTAGAGCTAGGTCAGATGAATAATCTCTCAATTTTTACCAATGAAACTGATAGTCATAATTTGTCATACAACATTGTGAGATTTCCCTCGAAATCACCTTACCATTTTGTGCAATTGGACTTGAGCTGCTGTACCCCGATTTCTTCGTGAGCGTTGATGTGACACACCGAAGCAGTTCCACGTGAGGAAATATCCAGAAGGATCCGCGCATGCGCACTCACGCCTTTCATTTGATAGTTGACCGATGCTACAATATTCCAATCGCAGAGGCCACAACATATTCGGAAATGTTAGCAATTAATGAACACACATATGACTGTTTCATAGGGATTGATGTATGACACATTAATACAATTCATGTGTCAATTTTTGGCAGTTGCAATAACACGCAATTTGCAATTGCACAACGTAAACTTTGACCTATCATTTTTCTCCAATGGCACGCAAGAAAATTCTAGAAACCCCTGCCCCGGAACGAGTATTAACGAATACAAACCGGTGCATTTAAAAAAATCATGTTTTTTTCCCCATAGTATTTGTAGAATATAATATAAATATACTATTTATGTCTTCATGCATTTAACACAGTGGGGTTCCTAAACAAAATAAACCCTAATCAAAAGCGGGTAACGTATTTAGTTATATGTATGCATAGTTCGGGGCGCACTTGTAAATTACCCGGATGTGATAGACCATGTGCACTTCTGTCTCTGAAGCTCAGTTGAACGGCACTGCTGTCCTCTCCTTATACGTTATATCATTCCGTGCTGTAGACCTGTGACAACAGCCAACGCTTGAATTTACAAGTAAGTACTTTGATTTCATACATATTGTTAAACCTCTATTGGTATATGGTGACTTACACGCGCTGTTTGCTATAAACCTTGATTTGGTGTCTTTGGTGCCGTACGATTTTCGGGGCGATTTCAAAGCTTGATAGCTAGGATAGTTTTGGCTAGCTATCTTTGGTTACTCAACAGAAAGGACACACAGTCCCAAAATGGGTTACTTGTTACGGTTTTTATTCAGCCTGCTGTGCAACAGTATCGTTTACATGGTTAGATGCTTCCGCCAAATGTTGTGCGCTGACATTGAATTAACTCAACATTAGAATGACGTGCGCCACAAGGTTTTCTGGTCGATCTAGCAGCACCGTGACATTTTACTTGACACACGATGGCAACTGTAATCCAGATTACACGTGCATTCCGTTTTGAGTAAAACATGCGAAAAAAGGTTTGAGGTGTTTGCAGAATGTTCTAGTAGCTGATCTTCAGCCATTCAGTAAGGATGGGGAGGTACTTACACACATGCTTTTTGAGTATGACCTTGTGACGCGTGACCTGAGCAGCACACGTGGGTGGGCTATCCGGAACCGGTTACCATATGTTTTAAAATGATAATGTATATATTGAAATAATAGCAGGTCACAACCATACCACAGGCCTCGTAAAAGAAAATTATCGCCATTTGTCTTTGGTCGTTATTCTCTTGCAATGACATTGCATCAGCCTCAAGTAGATGGTATTGCTTACTTAGTTATTCAATTTTTGTGGTTCATGATGTAGGATGTGAGCAAAGGTCACTGGTCACCGAGACTATCGGACACGTCTAAAGTCAGGGGAAAAAACCGCATCCATTATGGAATTAAGTCAAATCCCTTGCATTGCAATTACCTTAAACTTTTTGTTTAGCAATGCAGGCTTATGCTAACGTCGAATATATTAAAGTGTAGGCTGTATGTGTGGGCGTGTATATGGCTACATAACATAAAACCCATGCTGCTAGTCTAATTTAATTTACATTGGATTATTGTTGTACTATTCTAATTGAATTACTTAAAGTATCCGCAATTCCATAGACCACCACTGAGGGCAATGTTGGTGCGCTACAATGAGCTCGTAAAGAAAAAAGAACTTCTGACTTTGATTAACTAATCTGATAGGACTTTGTTAATCGTGTACAGCACGACCATTGTTATTCAATTATTAAAGCAACCTGTTATTATAACCTGAGGTCTATCTAATGCATTTCATCTTTGTTGCTCCCACAGAGATGTTCCGTCTAGCCACAGTCATGAAACAGGTGAGGCCAGTGTCTAGGGCTCTGGCACCCCACCTCACACGGGCCTATGCCAAGGATGTGAAGTTCGGAGCTGATGCCCGTGCCCTCATGCTGAAGGGAGTGGATCTGCTGGCTGATGCAGTAGCTGTGACTATGGGCCCTAAGGTATTGCACCAGATGTGTTTGTTCAATAATCGACCAACTTGGTTAAATATTGCTTTTACATAGTGTAACATGTTCTAGAGCAGTCAATCTTCCTCTATAATTCCATTTGAATTTCATTCCTTATTATTTGTAATATTTGAATTGTATTCAAATTTGTAATGCTCAAATTTAGCCTATTATTAATATTTACTATGTACCTATACACTGTATACACAGGCTTATGCATTGCCAATGTCACTATTAAATGTTCTGTCCAGTAAAGGGCATTCTACACATAAGCAAACTACAATCATATACCTATAATTATTATTATATGTATTGATAATTCATCTCAAAAGCAGTTGGCCCTACAAGCGAATGATTAATTGCACATCGGTACGTGAATATAGGTTGCTTTTGATAACATATAGATGTGCAGTTGTATCGCAACAGTTTCGTTTTGGATAGCAACTTTCTACGAAAGGGTGATGGCCTATTTCAGTTATTGAACAGGGAAACTAACGTCTCCAAAACACACCCACTTACCATAATCCTCCTCATCCACGAACAGCCATTTGCTACACTATTTAACACACAAAATAAAACTCCAGTATAATTGAATCCTTTAAATACATAGGATATTTTGGTGAAAGGAGGGCCCATAAGCTCGTTGTCACTAGGCTGTTGAGTATTCCATCCATCTTTTCACCGGCGCAATTATTATTGGAATAGGGCGCATATTCGCATCGCGGCTGATATAGTTTTTAACGCGCGTGTGTAGACTTTATTGCGTGACGTGACAAAAGCATGTCTTTTTCACATGCGGGTATGCTAAGGCGAGAAGAGAGATTCGCTTACGTTAGCCAACACATTTGTACAACAACAAAAAAGACTCATTCGAATAGTAATTTCAGCATTCGAATAGTATACCTTTTTTTTTTTTTTTTTTTTACTATTCAAATTATATTTGACTCCCGAAATTCGTTCCAACAGCCTTTCCATTTCCCTGTCTTCCATTGCAGGGCCGCACAGTGATCATCGAGCAGAGCTGGGGCAGCCCCAAGGTCACCAAGGACGGCGTGACCGTGGCCAAGAGCATCGACCTCAAGGACCGGTACCAGAACATCGGTGCCAAGCTGGTGCAGGATGTAGCCAACAACACCAACGAGGAGGCCGGCGATGGCACCACCACGGCCACAGTGCTGGCGCGCGCCATCGCCAAGGAGGGCTTCGACTCCATCAGCAAAGGGGCCAACCCCGTGGAGATCCGCCGTGGCGTCATGAACGCCGTCGACACGGTCATGAAGGAGCTGAAGAGGCTCTCCAAGCCTGTCACCACCCCTGAGGAGATCGCACAGGTACAGTACATTCACCGTTTGTACCATTCCTATAGTTTATTTTATACTTGCCACAGCACATTCATGTACTGTTGTCTGGATTTAAATAGCTCTGACAACGCTCTTTTTTTTTTTAAATTCTTTTTTTTTTAGGTTGCCACAATTTCAGCCAATGGAGATGAGGAGATTGGAAACATTATTTCCAACGCCATGAAAAAAGTGGGCCGCAAGGGAGTCATCACCGTGAAGGTAAGAACCGCGGTGCCATACCTCCTTAATGAATGGGTTTGATTAGGCCAACGCAGCAGTCATGTCATTATTTGGTGCCTGTTTGTAAACCAGGATGGCAAGACTCTGCACGACGAGCTGGAGATAATTGAGGGTCTGAAGTTTGACCGTGGTTACATTTCTCCCTACTTCATCAACACCGCTAAAGGTAAAGTGTGTCCAAGTTGGCTTCAAAAAAATTCTGCTGCAATAATAAACTTCCTTGTTATGTTGTCTTTTGTTACATGAGTAACCCTCCCAGCTCTTCCCTTCCCCTCCAGGCCAGAAGTGTGAGTTCCAGGACGCCTACCTGCTGCTGAGTATGAAGAAGATCTCCAGTGTCCAGAGTATTGTTCCTGCCCTGGAGATTGCCAACCAGCAGCGCAAGCCTTTGGTTATTGTGGCTGAGGATGTGGACGGAGAGGCCCTCAGTACTCTGGTTCTCAACAGGTAGGGTTTCTTTTGTCCCTTTTTATATTCTGATTGTAATAATCTTGGGGCTTGAACCTAGTGGCCATCATGCATTCACAATATACTTGGTAAATTAGGTCATTGTCACAGCTGTGTGCCTAGCCAGGAAGTAGATTACATCTAATGCATGCAATTCTTATCAATATGTTATGATATTTCTCTGCCTTTAGGCTGTGTTCTCATTTAACTAACTGGTTGGCATGGGATTGCATCCGTTTATTTATCCATTCATTCACACAATGACTACTGGGGGATTAACTGTCAGTTTGTTTACCCAAGGCAAATCTTTTATTTTTTTCCTTCTCCACTGCCTTACTCTTGAAACATGTAATGAGTAACCTTAAAGTTAGAGATTATTGATGAATGCAAGCCTCTAACTATCTGTTGGTGGTATATACCAAAAGAACGCAAAGTAATGTGTTGATTGGTGTATTTTGAAATAATAGAATGACGCTTTGTCTATTAAGTTGGATTTAATGCCCTTGTATATTTCAGACTCAAGGTTGGCCTCCAGGTTGTTGCTGTTAAGGCTCCAGGCTTTGGGGATAACAGAAAGAATCAGTTGATGGATATGGCCGTCGCCACTGGTGGCACTGTAAGTGTGCTCTTCCTGACTTGGGGTCACCTCACTTTTATTTAAGATATCGTCATGCCGTTAGTCTTATTTGGGTTTCCTGACCTCCGCAGGTGTTTGGTGACGACGCCGTGGGCCTGGCTCTAGAAGACATCCAGGCTCATGACTTCGGCAAGATCGGCGAGGTGCAGGTGACCAAAGATGACACCATGCTGCTGAAGGGTGGCGGCAGCACGGCGGCCGTGGAGAAGCGTGTCGCAGAGATCCTGGAGCAGCTGGAGGAAACCTCCAGTGACTACGAGAAGGAGAAGTTCAACGAGAGGCTGGCCAAGCTCTCTGACGGCGTGGCCGTCCTTAAAGTGAGGACCTTGGCCTTTTTTTTCACTTTGCCAGTATAGCATTTTAGTTCAAAGATGCGATTGGGGTTGTTGTAAGGGTTAAATGACAACTAAACCCTAACGCCTATTGTAGATCGGTTTGCATTGGACGACTTCCTTAACCAACGCAAATGCTGAGTAAATGCAGATGCAACACTTGTCCTCTCATTGAAACGGTATTGAAGGAGCATTTATAGGGGGAACCTGCAGCCCTGCCCCAGTATGAAAAAATGCTGGGTTTAAGTTAAACCTTTGAGTAATTGTATTCTCTCATTACAGATCGGAGGAACAAGCGACGTGGAGGTGAATGAGAAGAAGGACCGCGTGACCGATGCTCTGAATGCCACCCGGGCCGCAGTGGAGGAGGGCATCGTGCCCGGTGGCGGCTGTGCCCTGCTGCGCTGCATCCCTGCCCTGGAAGCCATGAAACCTGCCAACGCGGACCAGAAGACCGGTGAGCAGAAATCGCAAAACAAGAAGGCCCCATGGATCACTGTGGCAATCGTTTGGATTTGCGTAGTTCATGCCATCCTGCTTATTTTTTTAACACAATAACCACATTTTCCATTGCAGGTATCGATATCATCAAGAGGGCACTCCGTATCCCAGCCATGACCATTGCCAAGAACGCCGGTGTGGAGGGCTCCCTCGTGGTGGAGAAGATCCTGCAGGGAGGCGCCGAGCTGGGCTATGACGCTATGAAGGGAGAATATGTCAACATGGTGGAGCAGGGCATCATCGACCCCACCAAGGTACAGTGGTGATTCGTGTTGCACCCACATAGTGTATGTAGACGTAGAGCCTACGGCATTCACTTGCATGCAACTCTGCTGCCCCTCTGTGCAGGATATGTATTTAGGTGATTTACTCTGTCTCCCCCTGCAGGTGGTGAGGACCGCTCTCATGGACGCTGCAGGCGTTGCTTCCCTGCTGTCCACCGCTGAGGCTGTTGTCACAGAGATACCCAAGGATGAGAAGGAGATGCCTGGTGGCGGAGGAATGGGCGGAATGGGTGGCATGGGCGGCATGGGAGGAATGGGTGGCATGGGTTTCTAAGCCAGCACCATAAACAAAGATAAAAGACTTCTGGGCAGAGTGGTGCCAGGGAGAGAAGAGCCTTCCAGCCACCGCGCTCCCTCCCACCACCACCACCACAGCCTGCCCAAACTGACTTGCCATCAAGTTTTGTTGGGGCTGCAAATGGTTGGTTGAACCCCACTGCGCACATCCACCTACCACCCCTCTCATTCCTCCCTCCAACCCTCCCTTACTGGTTCCCAGAAGAAAGCCTTGCCCCACCCAGCACCACTGCATCCTCATCGCCTTTCCTAACCCATACACATAATAAAGCTCATTATCCATGGACTGGGGGGCAGAGGACCAGCCAGCGGCAAACATGTCCCTGTTTACACCCTCCGGCGCTGTCCAAGAAATCATTACAAAAGAGTACAATAAATGTATATGTAGGTGAAGCTGTAAAATGATATATGGGAGAAGAATCTAATGTACATCTTTATTTTATTACTCTTGCAAGAAATAATCACAAGATTATTTCTGTCAAGTGTGATGAATACTAAAAACTTCAAAAAACAAACTAGCTCTGTATTAATGTAAAATGTTGATGGAGAAAAACGAACCTAGCCAAGAATGTGTCGCCGTCAAATATATTTGTTTGTTCAGTTTTGTCCGTTTTTATATATGTCATGGGTTCGTATATGGCTTAAAACTCAACTAAGGTGAGCCAATTAAACCAATTTCCCCTGGCATATGAGCATTTGCAGACATTTATTGTAATGCTGGGTCAATACTTCTGATCATCTGATCAGCTACAGATCAAGTTTGTATATGACCTTTGTAGTTGGACAAAAGTGCCTCATTTAGAAATGTAAAACAGCAAGGTTCAGAGAAGTCTGATGTGGCCATCTTAAGTCTGCCGCAATAAATTTCTGTTTACGCCTTTTGCCTGAATACCATCCTCAACATCATGAGAGAATGCATGGGCAGCTGAGTTGAATTTACTTTGGGGATGGTTATGTTCTGGGTAGGACTTGCTGGGCTGGGTAACCTGGTGGTGCTCGAGTTGAAAACGTGTTTTGGACCATGTCGCGTGTCCGGAAAAATGTTTTCATGTTCTCTTGCTGTCAAACATCCACCTTATGGACGCTTTGATCCTCCCACATCAGTGTGATCCATCTATGCTAATTGGGTGCCACTAAACGATAAACAAGCCAGGATAATGTTACTTTTACAACCTATAGGGGTGGTATGTCTGTAGTACATTATTCCATTGCAGTTCAGCAAGCAGTTGTCTTTCAGTTTCTGTTTTGTACTATGTAGTCCATAATTACTGGTGATTTTTGTTTTTTTATTTAATAAAAACAATTATATTGACATGTTTCCAAGCTGGTATTTTACAAAATACATTGTATATAAACTATTGGCTTTCTGTTAAGTATAAAGTTAGGATATTTACTAGATGTTCCTCCTTCAACCAGCTATACAACACATGCTGAATGAGTGCACATTTCTAGATTAACACACCTTCACAACAATCTGCCTTTCATAACAGCAGTACATTGTCAGATTTGCTGGATATGTTTGAAGACTTATTTAGGTGGCTTGACAATTCTGCCACAGTTGAATGTGGAAAAGGAAAGGAAAATGTATTCCTAATATAAAAGGTATTTTAGAGATTTTTTGTTTACCTTTGTATTTTCTATATTTTTAATGATAAAACAATACAGTAATTTGTTAAAATAAATGGGTAGTTCATCACTTCCTTCAAAAGTGGATCTTTGAGCATAGAACGTTTAAAGTAAACACATTTGCATTGCTCTCATAACAGCAATCCTAACTCATGTTTGGGAGGTCTATTCTTACCTTTCACATGATGAGTCTAATTCTGGTTCAACCCCAAGTCCCTGACTGGGCTTAAATAATATGGATTGACTCCGCAATGCACAATGGCACAAAAGAACAGCAAGGAAAGCAGAATTTTTATATAAAAAATAGTTTTATCATGCATTCAGATGTAACCAATCCAATACAATTGTTTACACACAAAAATAAGCACAGATAAACAATCTCCAAACATAAAATAAACTAAAGAAAATATCCTATATAGTTTAGCAGTACAATATATACATGTTTCTTGCATCTTAATATTGGTATATACATTTCACTTACAACTCTTATACCAATAAATATGTTAAAATGAATATATTAAAACAAATGTTCAAAAAACCAAACAATTGTGACACTGATCGAGCGGCACCAGTATAGGTTGGGTTTGAATGTTGGAATTGTCAGTGGGTTGCGGAGCATCAGATCCCTCCCTGAACACAGTCATCTGACTGGCATGACCCCTCCAGGTGTCCCAGGTCACTATCTGGCCAGTTTGGGTCCATTTTGTTTTAAGACAGTTGATATTATTGCTTACTATATGATAATTTGAAAGCCATTATTGCACATTAACCAATATAAACACTGTGTGATATAAATTGTCATCCAGTGTTGCACGCAGTCAGAATGATCAAAGAGCAAAGTGTCATACTGCCATCGTTTTAAAGAGAGAACCTCTATAAACTCATAAACTCTGTGAGTGTGCAAATCTGGCAATATGCAGTACAATGACATTCTGACTGAAGGATCCCAACACAATGGCTAAATAGCATATTGTCATTTTTCTGTAGGGGTGAAAACACAAGGAAATTAAATCAAACAAAATAATGTAACAAGCTTTTCTAACACAATTAAAAAACAGCCATGAATGGTTCTTGATCTTTCCCATTGGCACTAACCCTGTGTTAACTTTGGTTGGTGGATTGAGCATAACTTTCAGATTATGGATTGTAAAGCCCTCATAGTAACCTCATAGATCCACCTCCTCTCACTCAGCTCCACCTCCTCTCTCTCAGCTCCACCT
>JAOPJO010000089.1:11762409-11787629 GCA_027123675.1 Molva macrophthalma
TGTGTGTGTGTGTGTGTGTGTGTGTGTGTGTGTGTGTGTGTGTGTGTGTGTGTTGGGGGGGGGGGAAACCCCTGCTACGTGTGGTGGACCTCGTGGAACATGAGCTCGCGAGGGATGCTGGTCTCGGCACCGTGCAGCGAGCAGGCACGGCGCTCGAAGGCTGACACCATCTGCTTCACCACCTCGTCGAAGAACACGTGGGCCAGCTGAGAGTGGAGAAGGGAGCGGAACTCAAAGGAGATCTGGGGGGAGGAGAGTAGGGATGGGGATGGGGGGGGGGAATATCGGTTCATGTTAGGATCATGATTCTTGGCTTCCGGAATAATTGTATCGCCAGTTTGAGTCAAAAATCTATTCCTTTTTTTTTAAGCCAGAACTGTCAATTTATCTTAGTGGAAGCTCATTTATGGTGCCGTCCTACAGGGGGCACTATAGTGTATTTGTCAATGGTCAATTCACATCAACTACAGTTTGGTTCTGTTCTGTTCAGCCAGGTTCATTTAAAAAACAACGGCGGACCGATTAGAACCACAATGTTAAACCCATACGTGAAATCACACAAAAGATAAAATCACACAAGAAATCTCTTAAAAAAAGCAATATTTTCAGAATCGCAATACATATCGGCACTCCAAAAAACTTTGTTATAATGTATTGTGAGGTTCTTGCCGATTCCCGTCCTTAAAAGAGGGTAAGAGGGCGGGGTCTAATCGACGATGTAGATATATGTGCATGGTGTGCTGGTTGGTCAAAAGAACAGTGATGTTTCCACTTACGCCAAAGTCGACGGTGCAGGTGCGTGGGTACCCAGGGAGGCCAGGACTGAAGCGCCACACCGTTTCCAAGTGGTTGAACAGCTTACCCTCTGAACAGGAGGCCTGGAGGGCAACCAACCGTAGAGTTAAAATGTCTGGTTGAATAGAGGTGAATTTAACCACTAGTCATAAAGCTACAGAATTATCCTGGATTGAATGTTGGCATTTAATTGCAACCCTGTTTCGGCAGGGTTTGGAACAAGTTCATGGGATGTAGGAGAAGATGCTGATGTTTGGCCTTATCACAAAGTAAAACCTGTTGAAGCTATGGTAGGCTTGGTATGGTACGCTTCTTTTTTTTTTTTTTACATATTTGTTGAAATTCTCTTTTGCATCCTGACAGCAATGACAAAATAAAGCAAAAAAATCTGGTATCTGAGGCTGTAGCAGGCCTGTAATAAGCCTGCCCAATCATTTCATGTTTTATTCGACCCAAATTAAATGATTGGATGGCCTACCTGTCCGGCTACCTACCTAACCTGCCACATGTGCACACTCGTGCACTCATTGTGCATGACCGAAGTCTTCAACAAGTCTAGGCAGACCTATTGCTAAAGATAGCAAGCTAGTAACATGTTTAAGGGGAGTGGCTTTGGAGGGAGGCCTGAAGGGAAGGTGGGATTTTTCAGTTGGATACTTTCAAAATCCAGTTTAATCTGGCTGGATTCTCCAAAATGCCTACCCTATCTTGAACTACACAACACCTCCTTGTAGCTACAACCTTGGAACCAATAGTTCTGGCTCAAGATTGCTACGTGCTTGGTAGTGGCTAAGAGGTGGCCAGAGGAGTAGCTCCAGGCAACTATTATTATATAACTTTGTATTGCTTTCCAGTTTGTACATTTGGAAGTTTTGCCCAGAAATTTGTTTGAATAACTATAAACTAAATGTTTGTTAGTAGGGTGCAGATTAGCACAACATAAACTAACGAAAAATGGTGACCATCAGACCTTTCGCTTCAATTCACAGCACAGCACAGACTTTCCGCTCATTGGTTGAGCAGTTGAACCTCACCTTGACCAGGTGGGGGCGCACGGAGGTGACCAATGAGGTGTAGTTCTCCACCACGGGGGGGAAGCCCACTGTCAGCTTGGCCTTGCAGAAGCCCGCTCGCTTGAACACCACGTCAGACCTCTTGCACCAGGGCACAAAGTGGCGGTAGTCCTCAACCCCGGCCACCACGCCGTACATCTCCTGCATGGAAAACCTGGTGGGTCGGTGGCACGTTTAATTACACCTCATGGCAGCCTTACCAAGGACACTCCAGTGTCTTTTAATAGGCATGGATGTCATGGAAAGAGGTCCTGTACAAAGACCATGACCAGGTCATATCTGCATTAAGTGGGTTGGTGAATTAAAGGTATGAAGGAAGAATACAATTAGACAGATGGAGAGAGAAACGGGATTAATGGGAAAGAGCCTAGGAAGAATAGCCAAGCTGGAGGAATCATTCAAGATTACCTCCCTGCCTTGTGTTGCATAACTTTCCGCCTCATGCTCTGGGAACTGAGCCGGTGCTCCCTGGTGCTATTTATACAGCCAAGTTTAGTGAATATGACCTTTCCTGAGAACATACAGGAGCACTACGTACGTCATGGATTCCAATATATGGAACAGGCTGTCCAATGTCAGACTTTCCTTCATGCACTAAATAGTTTGCATGTATAATAAGGATACAATTGAGAATAGGAAAGACAGAGGAAAATA
Source organism: Molva macrophthalma (assembly GCA_027123675.1). NCBI lineage: Eukaryota > Metazoa > Chordata > Actinopteri > Gadiformes > Lotidae > Molva > Molva macrophthalma. Next base: position 11,764,932 of record JAOPJO010000089.1, read on the forward strand.
AATGAATTAACCCAGTATATGCAATCTCAGGGATACTACCAGTAGTTATAATATTAGGAAATATCGCTCTAATTGTGAGAATGTATTAATATTTCAAATGTAGCTGTGAGATGAAAAAGTTAGTAGTTAGTGGGTAATATAACATAAAGTACACCTACTAGCCATTTGTACCATACTAGCATATTGATAGATAGAAACATAGATACACTTTAAGGATCCGCCAGGGGGAAATTCATACAAGAACATACATACACACACAGCAGCTCACCCAATGATGCGCCTCTCAGAGTACTCCCTCTTCTTCGAGAAGGTCTCAGTGAGGTTGAAGAAACTGCGGGTGGGCACCGACACGACATGGCCTGGCATGGCGGACAGCGCCATGACGCGCCCTGGCATGGTGGTGCACTGCAGCTGGGGAACGCGCGCCATCAGAATCCCACATGATGACAGGTGTCTGGTCACAAAGCAATTATAAACCAACAGGAAGTCAATTATTAGCCAACATACAGGTATCCTCATTATTAGCCAACATACCAGTATCATCTTCAACCATCTGCCCATGTTGGTATATGGGGTGTGTATTGTTACATATTTTGAATACAAAAACGATTACCAAGAGGTTTGGCATTTTTTGAAACAATGAGGGTGTGGACATTATGTGGTACTTGGTGAAGTCTTTCCAGGTGTTTGTAGTATCAACAAGTACAATCCTCTATAATGAAAATGATCAGTCAAACAGTTCTGGAAGGACATCCTCCTAAGGCCTTCTGCTAAGGGCCTGAATACACCTGTCAATATCCAAACAATGCATAGAAAAAACCCACACAGTCCACATTGGCAAACATTTCAATTGATCTCGTCACCGCAACACTTGCCAACACGAAGACAGAGACCGGCAAATAAACGTCACCAGCATGAAACCAGGCCAAATGGCACCTGGGAAGGTCATATACCAAATAGCTGTAGTTGCAAAGCTATGAGTCAAGTCTACGTCATACGTCTCACAGGATTTTTCTCTGTAATGGCCCAGGGGACTGAAAGCTGCAGATCAAGGTTAATGATTGGCATTTCAACACAGTACTACCGGGTATTATTGGAAAGGCTTCCAGAAACTATGAAATGTAATGTACGAACTCCAGTGTGCTGTCTCCTCTGCCCGAGGTCATCGCAACAATACCACTATTAAATACACATGATTCTTTAAAAATAGCATTTACCTTTCTATTCCCGAGTCTGTTAAATTCTGATTTCACGGAAGTAAAGAAGAAATATGATCACTTGCCGGTTACTTTAAATAGAAATTCAACATTGAAAGTAGCTATGTGTAACAAATGCAGTTAAATAATAATTGTGCTCTTCTCAAAATATAATGTTGCATTCGGCACGTCTTGCGCTCGGTTTCGTTCAGTGTCCTCAACTTGGTAACCTGCGTGAGCTTCGAGTCTGGGGAGAAGGGGGTGGGCGGAGACAACTCTCTCCAATATTGTGAATTTGGACTGCATACCATTTTTAAGAGATGTAAAGGGTCAAAACTACTTTGAGATTGGAGGAAGGATATATATCACAAGTATCCTGTCTGCTAAAGAAGGAATAGTCAAAAACCCTGCCATACCCTCTTGAACACTTTGAATAAGCAGTCTCCATTTAGTCTGGTTGATGCAAGGGATCTGTTTGAGACTTAACTTATTACACAATCACAATGTATGGCAGCCATCACCAGGATATATACACACAGCCTTGATATTTCAAGGCAACAATAAGGGACAATATCAGTTTTATCTTAAACCTGTATACCCAGGGCACTAATTCCATGCTCCTGCGTGCAGCTCCCTCCAGATAGCTCTTTACTATGAAGTGAAATGCGACACATTCTGAAACATATCTGCCCTGGCCTAAACGAGCCCGGACATGTGCATAGGAGGTTATCGGGATCATAAATGCTTGTATGCCTGGGAATGAAGGCTTCTTAACAATGTGTTATCTTTGAACATGTTATGTTGGATTTCAGTTTGATCAGTGTAGTAATAACAGAGTAAAAACAACAGATACTCGACACCTAATAGATGACCAACTAATTAGGAGAGGTCACCTCAAACTAATTGTGATAGGCCTACCCTAACGCATCTGATAACTAATTGACCACTTCTACTTTATGACAGTTGTGCTGATGCTTTTACCAGTTCAACCTTAATATAATTGACAGCCAAAAACACAATAACATTTGTATTAGTGATAAACGTTAAGACTCGTAACGTTGTGAAATGAATACAGTAACTACAGTACACAGTAACGTTAGTAAAGTTACAGTACAGTACACAAGTCTCGAAAGCTCCCACATTTTGACGTTGCTAGACAAATAAAGAAATCCCTGGGGTTTTGGAAACTGCTTCATCTTTCGGTCATCTCAGTCATTTCGTGCTATTTATTATTTGTATTGACTTCTAGTTGTAGCTCATCAAACAGGTCACAATGCAGCGAAGTTTTCTTGTTCATTATGCAAGTTCTCCAAACTCAGCAGATAGTTAATTTTTGTATTTTTCTACATCCTCCCATTTAGCAACCGTCGACCTTAGTCAATCATCTCAGAATAAAATAAATTACCTGGTCTGTGTCTCCCGGGCAGCTGTGGACTGTATCTGTTTAAAACACTCGGCAACTCTTAGTAGGCTTCTGCTACCCCTCGCCATCTTCCCTTCTTTGCAGTCTACTCCCTCTCGTCTGCCTGCTGGACAGCCTGCCTGTTTACCCCGCCTTCTTCTCAGAGTTATCATACATTGGTTGATCGATTCAATTGAGGGTCGTCATTGGCTTATCAGTCCATCCATTCCTATTGACGTAATATATCTAACATGCACGGAAGGGCACACGCATAGTGTCACGAGATGTTAGATTAACTTTCGTTGGTGACCCTGTATAACCTTATACCTAAAGCAATGCACTTGTTGTGATATTCTGTTCTCTAAAACTCATTGTATGTTTTTTTTCTATCGCTTGTGCACGTATACAGATATCCTAAATTACTTAATTTACCATAGCTTCTTCACCAACTTTTTTCCACCAAGCTAAGCAAGGGCTAGTGACACTCATATTTCATGACACGGTTTACTTAATGGCATTTAGTCAAAATCTATTGATAAAGGGGAGACCTTCCAAATACATATGTACTTTGAGAGAATACACATTTCAAAGTTACCTATTATGAATAGAGTATTGTGAGTAAATATGATGAGTAAAATATACCTTTGTTGTCTTTGGTTAAATTAGCTAACGTTAGTATTTAGTCTAATCTCAGGAGTCGCTCACATCATTTAAAAACGCACACCAACAGAACATTAACGTTATATATAATAGATGTATTGTTAACATTGTATCAATGCGCTAGACCTGACTTGACCATATGAACCTGACCCAAGGAATACCTAAATAAAGCTATATTAACCGATGTGCTTTTATCTTGAAGATTTTCTGAATGTATTTCCGGTAGCTTCACAAAGCTCATGAAGACGAATATATTCCTGGGTTCCGGTTTCAGTCACGAACCATCACCAAAATGGCGAAGATCGCCAAAACACACGAAGGTAAATTAAATTGCTTCAAATTCCACTACACAGCATCGCACACCACCATCCATAACGCATTTACGGGCTGTTGCACAGGGATGCACCTGAAAACACTTTTCTAGCAGTACGATGGCGTATTTTGTAAACAATTACCAAACAGGCCTTGCTACGACACAACGCGGACTTGAGCCTTGGATAATGGCGCTCACTGCTAAGCTATGTAGCTAGCGTCATGCCGCTCCATTCAGTTACCATATCTATAACAAAACGACTGTAAAGTCTTAATATTCCTCATTGGTCCATCCTATCATTAGATGTATTCAATGTAACGCGATTTCATGGTCATATGTTGCTCCCAAAATAGGTGGTTAAAATAGCACATCCGCGTTTAACACCCTCGACGACATGCTATGTGAACGTTAATGTTAGAAATGGACTGGTTGTAAACCCCGCTATAACTTGATGCCCGAGTCCATAATAAATCGTATTCTACCGTTTATTCAAGTAATTTACTAAGTATGTGGACATCTGAGTTGATTAACTATGGCCGTTTGGTCACCATTGTACGCTTCGAACACGTTTGTTTTATTAATTTATTTATTTAATTTTAGGTAATATTGTGAATATCTTTTAATAGCGTTCATTTTGGGGTTTGGTAAATTTCATCGGGACACTAAGCGACATACATGTGTAAACATTAGCGACAATAATTGTGAACATTTACTAACTGGTGTATGCTTTGTTCGATCTCAGACATAGAGGCCCAGATCCTGGAGATCCAGGGGATGAAGGCCGCCCTGCTGGAGGAGGGAGAGCAGGGAGTGGGTCTGGACTCCACTGGCTTCTTTGACCAGGAGATCTACGGGGGCAGCGACAGCCGCTTTACGGGATATGTCACGTCTATTGCTGCAAATGAACAAGAAGATGTATGACATTTATTTATTGCTATTATAACGTCTTCTTAAAATAAGTGCAAACATTAATGTCGTATTTGTATTTATTCAATAGTTATTTCTTCTCAAATATTAACACTGCTTGAAACCTCATTCAGCATTCAGCTTCCTTTTTGTTAACATTTTAGCCTAGCCAGGTCTACAACACAACCTGATCAGAGTTGTTTTTGTTTCAGAATTTCCTGTGGAGCTTGACTGCTCCTTTTTGTCTGTATATGAGCTAGGAGAGTCGGCCACTTTGGCCAGACCTGACTAGACTCTTGTTTCCCTTTTTTTACTTGCAGGATGATGAGGAAGATTCATCAACCAGTTTATTGGGACAAAAGAAGCCTGGGTACCATGCCCCGGTGGCAATACTTAACGCCATTCCCCAGTCAGAGGAACAGGTAAGCCTTTATGCCTTATATCTTATGTGACCGGAGCTTCAAACTCTACACTGCCAGTGCTTAACAGTAATAAATAGTTGACCAAGGCAGCCAGTTTCAGGCCCCATTTCATGCGAGGGCTTGAAATCTGCTTTAGAAGTGATCGCCCAGCTCACAGCCATGTGTCCCTTTGTTGACAAGATTCTTGGTGGCAGCTGGGGGTACAAAATAAACACCTGCCACCTGCCAATGGCTGATAGATAATAATAATAATAAAAAAACACTGAAAGTGCCGTAACAGCAAAAAACAGTCTGGACCATTGTAAAAAGATCAACACAACTATAAATCACCAACTGTTGATGATCCATTGTGAATTGCTCTTGTCAAACCAAGTTAAAGTTGGAAAGATATTGGATATTCACGTGCCAAAATAAGCAGAACTAATGGGACAATTGGTGGGTCAAGAAAACTGAAAATCCGAAACAATGGCGTTAAGGCAGGGTTTAAAGAGCAGTGATCCCGGTCATGCTCCAGCTGTTAACACGCTAGCCCCACGGTTGGACTACAGAGTATGCCTTTCTCTTCTGGCTTTAGATCACTTTATTGCTGACCGTGAATATTTCTTTAACATCAATCCATTATTTAGAACATTGCATCTCACATTATGTTGTTGTTGGAATTAGCCCATTGAACTATCCCGCCTGTCACTTAAACTTGCTTCAATAACCAGTTACCATAATGGCGTTTAAAACTTGAAAATTTGTTTTAAGATAAATCGATGAATAGAGTTTTGAAATCCTTCTCAGTCCTAACGCGTTGCTTCCGTTATCCCTGTGCAGTATGACCCGTTCGCAGAGCATCGTCCTGCGAAGATTGCCGACCGGGAGGACGAATACAAGGGCCGCCGAAGACAGATGATCATCTCCCCGGAGCGTCTCGACCCTTTTGCAGATGGTAAATTCCACCACTCCTCTTTTGTCTTCATCTTCCTCCCATTTCCTCCCCCTTTTCATGTTGTTGATTTGTTTATGGTCTCAGTTGGTCCCCTTTTGCCGCTCAACCCTTCGACTGAAATGCAATTACTTGCTCCCCAGACTTGGTTCCTTCCCTGTGGTCAATCCTCTCTGGTTTAGAAGCATTTTGTTCCACTGTGACATTTCCACTTTATTCTAGGATCTAGGAGAAACTTATGGCGGAAAATTTGTTTGTTTTGGCATGAAAAGACTTTGCACCCATGTGTGTGACTCAATGATCACTGTAGGGCTGCCTCACATTTTCTTGGGAGAGACTATTGGGTGTCCTCTGAGGAGGGTTATTTCACCTAGAAAAACGTGGGTTGCAGATGGATTGTTTTTGGGTTGAAGGGTTAATAGACCCATGTGGCTATCAGGCAGGATCCTCTTATAAAATCATGACTTAGCAACCGGTATGTTAGACTTTGAACATCATATTACAGGCAGGTTAAAAAGTATACACTTGTATATATAAGTACAGAAGTTGGGCTGTGTATGGCTCATTAAATGACAGAAGCCATAAACCAACATATACAGGCATAAATAAACATATTTTTTCTGGCTTGTGGTTCCTGACCTTATGGCAATGTAATCAAACCAGATTTCACTGACACGTAATTCTAGATTGAGTAACAATAGCAAAAAGGCAGAAAGCCTGTGATTTGAGCGTAACAAGTCCCCAAGTTACCAGTTAAGCCTAGCTAGGGCTCACCTGAAGCCTGCATGTAGACTTCTATATTTAACAAAGATGTTGTGTTCATTTTTATTTTACAACTCCCTGTAAGATAGAAATATTTGATCAAGAAAATTGTACCACAATGCCACAGGCCCATACTAACTGTCCTTAATTTCTCTCCTACAGCAGTACTGCTTTGCCAGTCCTGTACTGCACTCTGTTAAGGGTGCAGCAACTCATCCTGTGTAGGTTATGGTGAACACACAAGTGTGCACTTTTCAGTTTGGTCAGGGTCTACTGCTGCTGTGGGGACACAAAGCAGCCCAACAATGATAAACTTAAGCCCCAAAGTTGTTGTTTTTTCGTATATAATTTTTGTTAAATATATATATGTATCCCCCATTTGGCCATCTACTAGCGATATGAAAGAAGTATGACATTTAACCATTTCTTTTTAAATTTACAATATTGTCACTGTAGTTATGTCTGGACAGTTGGGCCTTCCCCCTTTTTTGTATCTCCTGAAATAGCCTCCAATCAGAAGTTTTTAATGGCCCCTGAAAAACCTCTATCATTTAGCGTTTAAAAGAATATATAAATGATGAGTAATTTGGACATCTGGATCACAGTGTTACTTTAATTGCACCCCTGAAGTTTGAGGCCAAGCTCCAGGATTCTCTATATTTGAGTGCCGTAAATCAATGCAACACAGGTGGTATACTTATGTGTGTGAGTTCCTACCCTTTCCAAAGTGTTACTAATGGTAAAGAGAAATTTTCTAGGCTTCTTTTCTGCCGGTTGAAGTCTGACTGCAGAAGGACCCTTGGCACTGAAAGTGTACGTATTCTGGAGAGCACAGCCCAGGACCCCTGCATCAGTGATGGCTATACCTTCTCCTTAATCTCCTTAAACGAACAGAGCACCCACAGCTCATCTATGTATCTGCTTGTTTTTTTTCTTCCCTAAGACTGCTATGTCTGTTTGTAAGAAAGAGAGGAAACGTTTGTTTATCTCTAGGGCTTTTTTTTTTTTTTTTTAATTGTGATTCACATGTAAAGCCAACGGAACATAATGATTTATTCATTTGGTTTTAGAGTCAGGGTTAGCTGGCTGTGTATTGTGCTTGCTGTGTTTCTACGACAGTTGGTCCCCAGTCTACAGCCTAATGTATGTCCGGTTTTGTTGTTGGTGCTCTTTCGCGCAGGGGGCAAAACGCCAGACCCAAAGATGCAGGTGAGGTCGTACATGGACGTCATGAAGGAGCAGCACCTGACCAAAGAGGAGGTTCGTTCTTGACTGTCTTGTCCAAACTTTGAAAGCCGGATTTACATCAAGGAAAATGTCAAAATATTGATGAGCTGTGATTTGACTGTGGCTGTATGCTTGCCCTCCTCCAGAAAGACATCCGTCAGCAGATGGCAGAGAAGGCAAAAACGGGGGACCTGAAGGCAGTGAATGGCTCCGCCGCCGCAGCGGCCAAGCGCAAGCGTCGTTGGGACCAGACAGCTGAAGCGAACCAAACCCCCACCAACACCACGCCCAAGAAGATGTCCAGCTGGGACCAGGCAGACTCCTCCGCCGAGGTGACTGGCCTCATCTAAACAAATCAGAAAAAAACGTTTTGATCCTGTATTGGGTCGTGGTCCGTATAGTGAGTTCTATATAATTGTATTAAGATTGCAACAGGTTCAAATATCTTGTTTTGTCTTACAGCAGACACCAGGGCATACACCTGCACACACCCCCTCCAACAGTCGCTGGGATGAGACCCCCGGTCGGGCCAAAGGCAGCGAGACTCCAGGCGCCACCCCCAGCACTCGCATGTGGGACCCCACTCCCAGCCACACGCCGGCCGGCGCAGCCACACCGGGAAGGGACACCCCGGGCCACGCAACGCCCGGCCACGGAGGAGCGACGGGCAGCGTCCGCAAAAACCGCTGGGATGAAACTCCCAAGACGGAGCGCGAGACCCCTGGGCATGGCAGCGGATGGGCTGAAACCCCCCGCACGGACCGCGGAGACGAGTCAGTGGGGGAGACGCCCACCCCGGGCGCCAGTAAGAGGAAGTCGCGTTGGGACGAGACCCCCGCCAGTCAGATGGGATCGTCCACACCACTGCTCACCCCAGGGAAGACACCCATCGGAACGCCAGCCATGAACATGGCGACCCCTACACCAGGTAAACAAAAGTTCCAGTCATTCGTCTGGAAGCGATGGTTATTACGGTCTGTGTCTTATGCCTTATTGTGTTGTCTCCAGGTCACCTGATGAGTATGACCCCAGAGCAGTTGCAAGCCTGGAGGTGGGAGAGGGAAATTGACGAGAGGAACAGGCCTCTAACGGATGAGGAGCTAGATGCCATGTTTCCAGAGGGCTACAAGGTAAATATAATTTTTCAAACATTAATACAAGTCCTTAAATAATACTGTAAAATAAAAATATTCTTATTTTACTGTGAAAATAAGAATATAAAATAAACTTATTTTAATGAAATATTTTCCATTTCTTCTCCTCGTAGGTGTTGCCCCCGCCAGCAGGCTACGTGCCCATCCGCACCCCGGCCCGTAAACTGTCTGCTACTCCCACTCCCATCGGGGGCATGACAGGCTTCCACATGCAGACAGAGGACCGTTCCATGAAGCAGATCAACGACCAGCCCTCCGGAAACCTCCCGTTCCTCAAGCCAGACGACATCCAGTACTTTGACAAACTTCTGGTGAGAACTGCATCTTCAGAACTCAGATTGTGAAGCCATATTCCGTCATTTGTGTCATTGGAGGTTTCTGATTTTAATGGCATGGTTGTGGGCGTTTGCGTCAGGTGGAGGTGGACGAGTCCACGCTGAGCCCCGAGGAGCAGAAGGAGAGGAAGATCATGAAGCTTCTGCTGAAGATCAAGAACGGCACACCTCCTATGAGAAAGGTCAGTGTCTCTCTTGAACGCCACACTGAGCCTCTGTAGTAAGCTATTGGTAATTCTGCTGTGAGCTTCAGCCAAAAACATGAATCAATGTTCATCATATGCATGAGGCTTTTACAATTGACTAATGTCTGACCTCCTTCTTTGGGCTGTTTGCAGGCGGCGCTGCGACAGATCACAGACAAGGCTCGTGAGTTTGGAGCGGGCCCCCTCTTCAACCAGATCCTCCCTCTGCTCATGTCCCCCACACTGGAGGACCAAGAGCGCCATCTGCTGGTCAAAGTCATCGACCGCATCCTCTACAAACTGGACGACCTGGTTCGACCCTACGTGCACAAGGTAGGTTACGAGAGCTGTGATAAGAGAGTGTAAGTGCAAAAAATCATGGTACTTGTGGATGGTCTATGATTTCTACTGATCTGGTTTGAACTTTGTTGTAACCAGATCCTGGTGGTGATTGAGCCTCTTCTGATTGATGAGGACTACTACGCCAGAGTGGAGGGCAGGGAAATCATCTCCAACTTGGCAAAGGTATGGCACATTCATTCAATCACACTCTTAATTCATGGTCAAAGTTCAGTGTAATGTAAAAGGGACGACATGGTTCGTGCGAATCATTCTCGCCTGTTCGACCCCTCCATGGTCAGATCAGGGCTAGTACTTCGCTAGAGAGACGCCAACACGAGAGCTAGCAGAGAAGGCTCCCACGTCCCCTCTGTTCTCACCCTGCACCCGTTGGCCACAATTACACAGCCCAGGATAACACTTGGCTACCAGCATATGATTCTACCAGTAGCACATACCATAACAAACCCTGCATATGTTCTGTATTCCATCATTCAACCATTATTACTTTTTCAATTACCCCCAGATTAAACCAATTTGTTCAACCACCCTTTCTTCTTTGACCCGCTTTGCTTGCAGGCTGCCGGCCTGGCCACCATGATCTCCACCATGCGTCCCGACATCGACAACATGGATGAGTATGTCAGAAACACCACCGCCAGGGCCTTTGCCGTGGTGGCCTCAGCCCTGGGCATCCCCTCGCTACTGCCCTTCCTCAAAGCCGTGTGTAAGAGCAAAAAGTCCTGGCAGGCCAGACACACAGGCATCAAGATCGTGCAGCAGATCGCCATCCTCATGGGCTGTGCCATCCTGCCCCACCTCCGCAGCTTGGTGGAGATCATCGAGCACGGTCAGTGCCTGGTGCCCACCCAGTGGTGCACCGGATTATGTCATGAAGCGCAACGTATGGTTATACACTCGGACTGCGTGCCCTGACTGTGACGTGTGTTTGTGGTCCCAGGTCTGGTGGACGAGCAGCAGAAAGTGAGGACTATCAGCGCTCTGGCTATAGCTGCCCTGGCGGAGGCGGCCACTCCCTATGGTATTGAGTCCTTCGACTCGGTGCTCAAGCCCCTCTGGAAGGGTATCAGGCAGCACAGAGGAAAGGTAAAGTCAAAGCACTAAAGACCTTTTCATTTGTAGCCTTTTTAATGGTTTAGCATAAACTGTTACTACTGGTAAGAATAGAAATATGCAAGATCATCACCCAGCACTAAGCCTGTGAGTGGCTATAGTGTGTATAATTGCTTGCTATAGACTCTCCTCTCAGAGGGCTGTTGCTGTCAGGAGAATGGTCAGATGGAAGACCGCTATATTCTGCTGCCAGTATCGGACAAAAACATTGCATCTATATATATTGAGCTTTCAAATGAGGGAAGACCACCGTTGACGTCCATTTCCGCTGCCTGTTTGCAGGGTCTGGCAGCCTTCCTGAAGGCTATCGGCTACTTGATCCCCCTGATGGATGCCGAGTATGCCAACTACTACACCAGAGAGGTGATGTTGATCCTCATCCGAGAGTTCCAGTCCCCCGACGAAGAAATGAAAAAGATTGTGCTCAAGGTAAAGTGGAGTATTTGAAAGAAACGGTGATATGACTGCGAATCATTCTCGCCTGTTCGACCCCCCCATGGTCAGATCAGGGCTAGTACTTCGCTAGAGAGACGCCAACACGAGAGCTAGCAGAGAAGGCTCCCACGTCCCCTCTGTTCTCACCCTGCACCCGTCGGCCACAATTATAGAGCCACCCCTGATGGCTGGTATATTTTTGACTGTGCCGGCTCTGACCTGCGCTTTTGTCCTGTCCCCCAGGTGGTGAAGCAGTGCTGTGGAACTGATGGTGTGGAGGCCAACTACATCAAAACAGAGATTCTGCCCCCCTTCTTCAAACACTTCTGGCAACACAGAATGGCTCTCGACAGACGCAACTACAGACAGGCAAGTTACAGAAAAACATGATGATACATGAACTATACATTTATCGTGGAGAAAATGCACAAACTCTAAATCTTTTCATCCACACTTTGTGAATGACCCTGGACTGTTGTTTTCATTCAACTCCAACAGTTGGTGGACACCACGGTGGAGCTGGCCAATAAGGTGGGCGCGGCCGAGATTATCTCGCGCATCGTGGATGACCTGAAGGACGAGGCGGAGCAGTACAGGAAGATGGTGATGGAGACCATTGAGAAGATCATGGGCAACCTGGGCGCCGCCGACATCGACCACAAGCTGGAGGAGCAGCTCATCGACGGCATCCTGTATGCCTTCCAGGAACAGACCACAGAAGTAAGGCGCAAAGTGTTATATAATGCTCAGTAGCTGCCTTATGGACAAAGAAAATGCATTATCGGCTTTATTGTGTAATGGGATCCACATATCATATCTATCTTTGCTTTTACACAATATAGGGCCTGTATTTACTTTTTGGAACCGTGCTATGTGTACTTTTGTTAAGTGTTGCATTACTACACTTGCACTATACAGACCAGGAAAAGCAAAGCCTTGTTATTCATCGCTGTGCAATTCCCCCAGGATTCTGTGATGCTGAATGGTTTCGGCACCGTGGTGAATGCCCTGGGGAAGCGTGTGAAGCCCTACCTGCCTCAGATCTGCGGTACGGTGCTGTGGCGTCTCAACAACAAGTCGGCCAAAGTGCGTCAGCAAGCCGCCGACCTCATCTCCCGCACTGCCGTGGTCATGAAGACCTGCCAGGAGGTACGGCCGCTATTAATGAGGTTTGAGCCTGACGCCACGGCAGAACTTGTTTGCTAAACTTGTGCCATCTCCTCACCGTTGCAGGAGAAGCTGATGGGTCACTTGGGAGTAGTGCTGTACGAGTACCTTGGAGAAGAGTATCCAGAGGTGCTGGGTAGCATCCTGGGAGCCCTGAAGGCCATCGTCAATGTTATCGGTACGTCCCATGCTGGTCGTCTAACTCGTGTCACCATATGGTTGTTTTTCTGTGGTTCATTGATGCCCCTCAAAGAATGCCTCATATAAATATGAAGCAGTCCTCTCTGTGAACATCTAGTGATGTGTGGTTCTGTTGTTCTAGGTATGCACAAGATGACCCCACCAATCAAAGACCTGCTTCCTCGTCTAACGCCCATCCTGAAGAATAGGCACGAGAAGGTGCAGGAGAATTGTATTGACCTGGTGGGCAGAATTGCTGACCGGTAAGTGTGTTGGGGATTGTAAATTATGTTGGTGACCGATGATTGACCGAGAAGTCCATCTTCTGGCCTTCCACTTGAAACAGTCAATGTGAACAACCCTGTGTTTTTGTGTTTTATAGTGGAGCAGAGTATGTATCTGCCAGGGAGTGGATGAGGATCTGCTTTGAGCTGCTGGAGCTGCTCAAGGCTCACAAGAAGGCCATCCGCAGAGCCACGGTCAACACCTTTGGTTACATCGCCAAAGCCATTGGGTGAGTGTGTGCGGAACCACACTAGCAGGCACCTGCCATCTAGGGCATGCCATTGGCCTCAAGTCATCCTGTCTCTGTTCTGACCTTACCCTGGTCCCTGTCGTCCCACAGCCCCCACGACGTCCTCGCCACACTGCTCAACAACCTGAAGGTGCAGGAGCGACAGAACCGCGTGTGCACCACCGTGGCCATCGCCATCGTTGCCGAGACCTGCTCTCCCTTCACCGTGCTGCCGGCGCTCATGAACGAGTACCGCGTGCCCGAGCTGAACGTGCAGAACGGCGTTCTCAAGTCGCTCTCCTTCTTGTTTGAATACATCGGGGAGATGGGCAAGGACTACATCTACGCAGTCACGCCGCTGCTGGAGGATGCCCTTATGGACAGGTATGGCCGTGGACCGCCCTAACTGACTAACTGACAGACCATGTTTAAGAATTGAAGCGTGGGCCGGCATGCTGCCTCTGTACTACAAATTAAAAGGCGTAACTTTTCCCGAAACAGTCAACATTTTGACCACCCAAAGTGCTGACCGTCCTCCTGTTTTTTCCCCCTTGGCAGAGACCTGGTCCACAGGCAGACAGCGAGTGCCGTGGTGCAGCACATGTCGCTGGGCGTCTACGGCTTTGGCTGCGAGGACTCCCTCAACCATCTGCTCAACTACGTGTGGCCCAACGTCTTTGAGACATCGCCCCACGTCATCCAGGCTGTCATGGGCGCCCTAGAGGGCCTGCGGGTAGCCATCGGGCCCTGCCGAATGCTCCAGTATTGCCTACAGGTGAGACCCAGAAGCCTTCTCATTGGCTGGAGAAATTATCTCTGCGCCAAAGCTTTTCAGTGGGTTGAGCTTTGTTGACTGTATTTTACTGTAAAGTAAAAATGTTGATGTTTGAAGTGTTGCTGTAGGGCAGGATTGTGTAGTGGGGTCGATCCATGGGCGTCCACAGCCTACCCCTCCTAGAAACCGCCTGCGTGATAGTAATCTGTACCGCCTCGTCTCCCCCAGGGTCTGTTCCACCCAGCCAGGAAAGTGAGGGACGTCTATTGGAAGATCTACAACTCCATCTACATCGGCTCCCAGGATGCCCTCATCGCCCACTACCCACAGGTGTACAATGATGAGAAGAACCCCTTTGTCCGCTGTGAGCTGGAATACGTCTTGTAAATAGAAACTCACTTCTCCTTTCGCTCCATCTGCCTCATTCCTACCTATTTCATCACCCGTCCCACAATACCCATTGTAGAATCTTGTTTTATTTAGACATGATTCTCTTTTTAAATAGGTTGTCGACAATCCCATTCAAAACTCTTCAGTAACTGTTGCCTGGCACCTATATCTTTTTTCTTTTTTTTTATTGGTTAAATTAATGGAATTGAAACAAAATACATCTGTACGTATCTTGCTTTGAACATTTTTCTGTTTTGTGTAAGGAATGTCGTTTGAGGGCTTGAGGTAGCTATGGTTGAGCAATTAAGCATTGTCCAATTGTTTTTAAATATCCCAAGGTTTTTCTTCTGTGCATTGGTAGGCCTCTCTACTGGCTGCTCTCCATAAGACTTCCACACACACTGTTCTTATGAGACTGTTGCTTTATTTGAATGAATAAAATGTTTGTGTACAAAATTGTATTTTGACTGATTTTATTTTACGTAAATACCCACTTTTTCAGAAGTTTCCAGGAACCACCTAGTTGCTCAGGAATTAATTAATAAATGCATAGTAACTTGACAATGGTCTTTCACTCAATGCTTTTACATTGGGTCCAAATGTAAGTAGGCTTTTCAATGCTTTGCCTTGTCCATACATTGGTATAAGGGGAAGAACATAGATGTGGTGTCCGTCTGTGACCATTTACATGAAGGATAACCTTTTAGAACTAAGAACGGACTTGGGTCAATAGGGTAAGTATTCCGTTATATTGGAACAGCCTGATGCATAACATTCCTTCACATTTCATCCCAGTAGCTGAAATGTTTAAAATGTGGAGACGCAAGCTTCAGGATTGAGGTTTCATGATTGTGACAAAACCTTCTCATTTCTGCATTCCGTGTTCAACGTATGCCGGTTGTCTTGAGCGCCATCACGCCGATCCCATTGTCCCCCTTATCGGCCTCTTCATCCGGCCAAGACACAACATCCAGATAAGGTAAGGCCGTAGGGGTAGAGTGGGAGGCTGTTCCAGTGGCCTTGTTTAAAACGAGCTCGTCCTCGTTTACGGCTGAACCAAGTTCCTGGATGGGGAGACAACGAGATGGCCATGCCTCTATGATGTATTGAATCTACTAATGCATGACCTTGTTTCAAAGCCCATTGGGTTTTACAATATTGCGCATTTCAGACGTTGGGAAAAATGCTACGTTTTTCAAGATGCCAAACTGTTTCTCTGGATGTCTACTGCATCAGACTGGTCGGGAAGTACCAGTTCTTCAGATTCGCCCCCCCCCCCCCCATTCTGCTCTGTTCTCTCTTGTCTGAGGTCAGGTCATGCAGATGAAATGCTGATATTAAAGGTCAACATTCCCCGCTCACCCATCCCAATGAGTACAAGTCTAGTCTGCATCTCACAGACTGATCATCACAGAAGTCAGACGGGTGAGGGGACCCCCCTCCCCCAACTTCCCACACGCCAACACACATTGGACACAATGAAGGACCCTCCCCCACGCTCCCTATCCAAAGTGAGGCCAACACGCTTCGACCCAGATATTCACCTAGCAGATGCCGTCCATGCATGGGGTCCTCTACTCTGTGTGCTTGTTCAAGCATGCGGCGACGCAATATGTTATTAACGTAATAAATGTTACAAGTGTGTCCTAGGAACCAAAACTGGACGTTAAAGATGGTCAACTATCCCCAGGGCGCCATTGTGTTTATGTGTAGGGCAGTTTTCTACCCTTTATTGATGTTTTAGTCATTTCTTTTACATATTTATTGAGTCAATATGATGTGTCCTAATCTTTCTAAATGCTTTCTTAAAATCTATATGAAAAGACTATATGCTACTATATTTAGATGCGGTCCGTCGAAAACGGATAAGGAAAAGATTATGCTGCTGATGAAGAATCAGATCATATCTGGGGAATGCCGTTCTGTGGGTTCTCTTCTAAATACATTCGTTTTGCGTTGACCCGGTTTTAGTTTCTCCGATGGGTGGCAGCAACGCGAAGCTTGTTGATAGATGCAGTAGGCACCACATACTCTCTTTCAATTCTGCATCTGAGAGGAGAGGAACATGCACTTCCTGTGCAATCTGTGTTCAATTGAGTTCACTCCACTTCTTTCGTAGCGTTGAAAGAGAGTTTTTTTCCGGTTCTGCGTAGAGGGGAAGTGGTACTGGTGTATGGCTTGGAAAAAACGAAGAGCTACTTGCAACAGCCATAAATGTGGATTGTTTACATCAGTCGGAAGAGCCGCCGTTCCTCCTTCCCCGCCTCCCTCCGAGCTCAGCCCAGTTAACAGCGGCTCCCTCGGCTTCCCATCGCCGTAGATAGCGTCAGTGGAGCGGGCTATGGCCCTACTGCTCTCCCGGCCTTTATGAGCTGCCTATAGAGAGGCGTATGACAAAAGTTGCCTGATCTACACGCCTGAAACACCGTAAGAGCATCGTACAGGAAATCAGGCATTGAACTGCAGCCTTGCACATTACATGGTCTTGTGATCTTGAAGAGTGGATGTGCTGTTCAAGCTGACCGAGATATGGCTGTCCTCAAACTCGCCGACCAGGTAGACCTGCTAGCTTTTAGCCTAGCTTTGCACCAGACATAGCCAACAAGCTATATAGAATGTTATTAACGCATATCTACGCCATGCGTGATAATATGATCGCAACACACAATTACATTTAACATAATCGAACACGTATACGCTCTACAGTATCTATTAATATTAATAGCTGTGTAATAAATAAGACAAGCATTATCGCAAATCTGTGATCACCAGTGAGCAACCCATAGATATAGCGCTGCATCGGTGATGCGTTTTTGGTTCTATCTACGCTGTTTTATCATTGAAATCAGGGCACATAACAAGAGCACTTCCTGCCTGCATAATATTCGCAAGAATCTCCAGCAGCAAAATACTTAAATGTAACTCTGTAGCCAATTGACAAGGATTTGTGTGTGTTGGAGCTGTATAAATGATTCCCATACGCCTATATGGTTACATTACGAGGGATCTGGTGTTGATTTTAAGTACAGCCAATGCCATTTTATAATGCTGGATGTTCTATGTGTTCCGTCATTATTACGCAGGCTAGGAATGCCTTCATTGTTATAGTCATCGAATCAGATAATAACGTTAAACAGTTAGGACTAGATGATGACAACCCGATGGTCTCCCAGAGATCATGGCCCAGGAATATGTGGAACTTCCTGTTATTTCTAGACAAGATGTAGGCTGCTAGATATATATCTCAGCACCACAACCTGCAGTGTATAGGCCTACTCCGAAGAAAGCAGAACAAATTATTATGTGTGCACTATAATATTTCACCCACATGAAAATCATACCTAAATATGGAGTCATCAGTGAAGATGGTTGAGTGAGGGAGGTTCACATTTGATAGTGACAGAAGGGGTTAGCTAGTCCGTATTGAATCATGTGTTTGTTTCAAAAGAACACAAAAACATCTGGCTGCTAAACTCTTAGTGGTTTTCTTTTGGTGCTTTACACACATTTGTTGAATAACTCAAAAGCTAGTAGTTCACCAATCTATAATAGTGTACATATAATGTCTAAACTCTGTATATTCTAATATGGGCTATTTTTTTATATAAATCGATTCCTTTTTTGTCTTTGTAAAATCTGCTTACTTTTACTGTTTACGGTTTACTATTGCTACCCATTGAAATGTGTAAAGTAGGATTTTTTTAAATAAAATGTTGTTGCCAGTGTAGATATGCTGCCTACTGGGAGTTGAGTTCAGGTTTAACATGCAATCACAATGAGAGTTTGGATATAACATTTAATGCTTTTTCGATAAATAGACCAATAGCGTTTGAACGCTCAATGAATGATCACTATCTGTACTGGGGGTGGCACCTAAACAGGTTGAGGAGCTCTATCTGTTTGTCCCCTCACATTGAACCCCGTTGAGATAACCATGAGTAAGAAGCACACACTGGATCTCAATATGAATATTGGGAAGAGGATATTGGGGAAGATACAGCTACTAGAGACAGAAAGTGTGTTTTCTGTGGACAACGAGTGGATATCGAGGTTATGCGGCAGATAATAATTTACTGGACTGATCTCTTGGAGCAAAAGGTCTGCCTTATTTGTATTGAGCCAATGAGCTTGTGTGTGTGGTGTTACATCCCTGACAAAATGTGTGTGTGTGTGTGTGTGCATTCGTTCATGCTGCAACAATGAGCTCCTGTGTTTGAGAAGTCTTTAGATAGCTTGGAAGGGTGCTGGTGATGTGGGTTTAGGGGAATGTTCTCATTCAGGACCATTGCATCCCGGCCCCCCCTCCACCACCACCACCACCACCTCAAATTCATCCACTCCCGAGCCTTTATTTCTCCAGCCCTCATCCCAAATGTCTCTATAGAACTTGGGGGTTGTTGTCAGAGAGCAGCCCTGCACTCCCTATCAAGTCCCATGATGCACCACCTCATCACTGCAACCTAATCCTGACTATCCCTCCAGTAGAACAGAGAACAAGGAGGACGGGAACATAGTTGCATAGGTCCAGTGATTTGCTATAATACCCACATTGTGCTATTTCTGGTCCCTGCGTTACGTGAGCAACGTTAATATCCAGCTTTGACAAGTTTAAATGTGTGGCTGTGAGAGCAGGTTGGGGAGGGTGACTGAAGCACAACATATGATAATATATAGAAGAGGAGCGAGCGGAGATGGTCTAGGCCTCGTGAGACATTTTGTCTTCTTATTGCAGTACATTTGGTTTTGTCTCGCTTGGAAGGGTGTGCAAGTGAAAACATGGCCACCCTTTAGTTTTCCCCATCTGCCTTTGATCAATTACTATCAATATGAATACAATTTTAGATGATGTTTAAGAGCGTGACGTTTCATTGTTTGGGATTTTTACCTTGTTTGATTAGAGAGCCGCAGTTTGTCATTATATCCGGCCCTGTGCTTTTTGCGTGTCGTGTGAGCGTTAGGGTGCATGCATGTAAGTGTAATTGAAGCGTAAGCTGATAATACACTGTAGATCATCATTAAGCCCTTTGTGAGTGTGTGTGTGTGTGTGTGTGTGTGTGTCTGATTTTGAAATGAGCTGGAATGTTATTCATTGAGAGTGTCTTCCAGCCTTGCTCTGAAGTTCAAAGTTAACTTAAAGGAAAGTATTTCATGACTTGGGAATGAGTAGCCTTCACGCAACTTAAATCGCTTAAGAGATATTTGGATTCATTATTGACGTGTGATTAAGATGTGATTGGTTGTTGATGCTTACTAAACTGACTCTAACCCTAACCCTAACCTAACCTATCTCTAACCTAACGCTAAACGTAACCATCTTTAACTTATACCTAAACTTAACCATCTCTTACCTAATACCTAAACTTAACCATCCAACCTAATCCTTTAACCTAACCATCTCTAACCTTATATGTAAACTTAACTATCTCTAACATTGCATCGTCTGCCAATCCCAGTGCGATTCTCAGTAGCGTGGGTGAGTCCCACCACAACCTGCTGATGGGATCCTTAATAACACAGTCTTGACAGAGCATGAACATTGAAATGACTCAAATGAGGAAGTGTTTTTTTTGAGCCTGGGTGATTTTTAAATAGAAGTGAAACATTTACTCTTTAGTTCTGCTCTCTCTCTCTTTCTCTGGCACTTCTGAGAAAAGACTGTGCAACAGGAAGTGTGGCTAGATGCGACTGAAACACACAGGAAGCAGAACTGAGCCTACTTCTTCACAAACTGATTAATCAGCACTGAATCCAAATTGTTATCTATGTTTGCTACACCTATTCTTAAGGTCGAAACCCATTAATCCAGATCTCATAAGGGAAAGAGTATTACACAGTTTGTTTGCACAGAGTGGAATTCAATATTTATAACCCACATATTTTAGTTAATTCTGTCTTGACTGTTTTAATTATCCACCTTGGGCTGGGCTATAGCTGTATAAATATGTGGCCTACCTTGAGTTGAGTAAAGAGACAAGGGCGCCTCCCCATATGTTAGACTGTGGATGTCGAAGGCATGTTATTAATGTCAAGTCCACATACCTAACCCACAAACCCACTGGGTTTCTCAGTGAGCTGACCTTTTATGGGGAATGCTGAATGACACAGATAGCGTGGAAACATGTTTGTTTATCTACCACCTCTATTTACCTTAGATCTTGGATCTGGGTTGTGAAAAATATGGGCCTTTGTGGAGGCATGACCTCTGCTAAATAAATCCTCTTCATTTGGCTCCTCCCCTTGAATGCTGCTTTTGTTTAAGGGATCAACTATAAGATTTTGTGGTAGAAATAAGTTCCGTTCTAGTTCTGCTATTGTTCTCATTCTTCTGTAACAAGTGGCAAGGACAATGTTGTTATGACAACATTTTGTATCTCCTCTATGTTTATCAACGCTTACTCTTTGTTTCGCATGCCTTTCTAACTTTTTTGTGCGAATGACAAAGCAACGTTGAAACTGTGATTGCAAATCCTCATAGCGGTACATTTTCTATGCCCGATAGCGAAGGCCACAGTCATACAACCCCAGTGCGTGGTAGTATGCGGTACAATGCTGTAGTTCTATTCAGGTAACATATGAAATAGATAAGTGTGAGCACCACCTCAGATGCAGCCTCAAGATCTAGACAGCCCTAATACATTCACAATACATACGGCTAGCTCACTCCTAGCCCTGTTGCCCCTGTACACAAAGAAACACTGTTGTTCAAAGATCTTTCCATTTTTGTCTGAGCTTGGCTTTTCATAATTTTTTGTAATCCCCCCCCCCCCCCAGCCTCCGCTCATTCAGGCTATCTTCAATGGAGATCCCGAGGAGATCCGAACGCTCATCTACAAGTCTGAAGACATCAATGCTCTGGTGAGATCCCAACGCCTTTATTACACCACCCCTTTCCAACATGCATGACTCTGAATTGGTAATGTTGGATTTGACTTTATTGGCTTTATTGGGAAAAGGACACTGCTACGTTTGTTGTGACCGCTGGATTGGAGCGTTAGAGAGGAGCGTTATTTACTGCGGCTCCCCGGCCCTTCACTTCCTGTGTGAAGCTGCAGCGGAGGGGTCGCGGCGGGGGTCACAGTTCCGGGCCTACGCTATTGGCCGGAGTCCAGGGCTGCTGTTTATTTATATTGACACACACACGCGCGGGAGTGCACACACACACACAAACACACAGGAAGTTGGAGGGGGGCTGCCATCCTTGTGGCCTGTGTTTATTCTGCTTGTACTGGGCTCTGGCCATCGTAGTACAATGAGGAGCTTGTCAATGTCCATTTTGAATGGCTATTTCTGGCTTGTACTATCAGATGGACATTGAGAGGGGGATGCACTGTGTGTGTGTGTGTGTGTGTGTGCGTTTGTTTGCGGGGTGTGCACTTGTGCTATGCTTAGAACAATAGTCATGTTGATACTGCCAGGCCCCATAGCTTAGCTCATCACCTATAGCCTGATATCACAGGCTCTGTCTCTGTGTATAGGCTGAGAGAAGGTCATGAGTTGTATGGTATTTCCGGTCTACAGAAGCGCAATTTCCATTCTCTTACGTCGTGTGAGCTGTGCACTTCAGGTAACAGTCCCCGGAGCAAGACCAACAACGTCAATGACATCGATAAGCAGCATGGAGTTTTTTGACAAAGTTGATATCGGAAACATGTGAAATCCACGTTATTTCTCCATTGAAGCCATTGCAGCAGCTTCCCACCCCTCGACGAACATCCGCTCTATCTGCTCAGTCCCACCCTCTCTCGCCTATATACACAAATTGGAAGCATCTCCTTTCAGGCGTTCCCTCGTGAGATGAGAACGCCGGGGCGGGAGGTCACTCTGTGTCCTATGCAAAGAATGTAAAGTATGTGCACAATAGGAGTAGGGGTTGCAAACATCAATGTTTTTTATAATGTTAATATTGTACGTCTCGCAACTGTTTCTTACTGCAACATTGCCGATCATCTTAAAAAAAAACAACCAAAAAACGATCAAACTCTGCATCTCATCCCAGGGAAGAGGAGGTTGCCACACCATCTAGACGGGAGGTCTGACAGGTCTGCCTGCACGGCCCTCATGAAGCGCTTATGAATAATAGACCTTGACTAATGGACTGATGTTCCCCTCTGCCAGGATGCCGAAAAGCGTACGCCGCTCCACGCCGCGGCCTTCCTGGGCGATGCCGAGATCACAGAGCTCCTCATCCTCTCTGGTACACTCTCTCTCTCTCTCTCTCTCTCTCTCTCTCTCTCTCTCTCTCTCTCTCTCTCTCTCTCTCTCTCTCTCTCT
>JAOPJO010000089.1:11812850-11828353 GCA_027123675.1 Molva macrophthalma
AATTGAAAGGTGTTAAGATAGTTTGCATTTGCATTGCCACTGTAGCCACGAGGTCTGATACTGAGGCCATGCCAATCAACTGACTTCTTTGTCGTGTAGATTCCTTTAACTGTCTTGCAGCCTTGCTTGCAGACATGTCCACTTCACCCATAGTGTATTGTAATTTAACTGGGTGGGAGGTTTCTCCCACCATGGCTGACTTCAGCCATGGCCAATCCTAAACTCTCCACGATGGTCACTCCCCCTCACCTTTGCTTCCTTTGCATTAACTACCCACGATGTGAAAGTTTCCGTATAAGAATTTGTTTTTTGCTGCCAGTATCTTCCCATGATGCTCTAAAATTAAATCAAATATTTTGCTGTCCAAAGTGTCCTATAAAAAAAGTTATTCTTCATCACAAGGAGAAAGGAAAAAGAATCTGCAAAAAAAGCTACAGCTAAAAACAGGCACACCAAAATGTTGCGCGTCTGTTTCGGACAAGTACAGACTCCTCTGGCTTTGTGCTTTTCTCAGGGAGAAATGAGCCAACAGTTTCAGAAGGCCAGCAGTGTCATGTCTTTTTTAAGAGAACATTTTACGACTTCGGGTCAAGTCAAAAGAAGCGACGCGAAAAGCCTTATTTATGTTTTCCCTCCCTAAATGTTTTGTGCCAGTGAAAGGGGTGCTTGTCTGAAAAAATATACGGGGTAGATTGGTAAAAAGAACCACTGCTTTAGAGGATGCCAATTAAAAAATTAAATTATTGTGATTTCCTTTTTGTATTTCTCTGGTTTATGTGGTTGTTGGACCAAACACAAGGCAGTTAAACAGCAAATTTCTTTCTTTTATATATAGTTATCTTGGCTACTATTGATGGACAGAGACACACAGACACGCACGCACACACACGAACACACACACACACACACAAAACTAGTTTGACCAGTAGATGGTGCTGTCCCTGTAGTATATATTTTTTGAATAAGCTTCCTCTTTAAATGGCGTGTATGATATATGACTGGGTGTTTGGCACTGGAAACAAATGACTACATTTTGAAGAGCAGCCCAACAGAGGATGGTAACTTGGTCTTTCGGTTGTAATTTGTTGTGATATGTGTCGATTTGAATGTGTAGATTCCAAACAATTGACCACTGATTATATTCTTAGTCACCAGTCACGTTTCATTAAACTGTACTACATGGTATACACTACACTTCAGAAAATTAAACATAAGTCAATTATGTTTAAATCAGTATATTCCGACAGCCATCCCTGACATACAGTGTTTGGTCAGTCACATGGGTCTCTCCCAGTCCCTCCACTCTGCAGCAAACAGAAAACGAATTTCCTGATGTCCGTTTCCCACTTTATCCAAACAGGAGAGTCAACTCCTCAAAGAGGTGTTCCTTCCTGCGCGTACACGGGCCAGGCAGCAGGATTTTAGTGTTGACTAGATAGTGGCAGAACAGGTGAAACTACAATTTCCAGCACTCCCAGTAACACTGGAATTTGGTAAAACAACCAAACACGCCAAGAGAAAGAAAACAGCTGAAGAAAAGAAATAAGAAAAAACAAAGCTGCCAGGAAAAAGAGACATGACTCATGGAAGTCCCGCATTTATGGGGACGTGGGGAGGGGGGAGGGAAGAGCTAGCTGCTAAAACGGACAGGAAGTTAGCCAAAACGATGACATCGCTTACAGTGCCTTAAATAAAAAGATTAAAGGTGGAAAACGCCTGGTTCTTACCATCTCGTATCGTGCCCGGCAGCGTGCGTTTTGGAAGTGTGCAAACGCTCTGCGGTCGTGAACGGTGATGGCCAGTTTCCAGGCGGCCAGCAGTATGATGCCCACCATCAGGATGCTGCCCACCACCGCTAGCAGCACCATGAGGGCATCTGGACCTCCGCCACACTCTGATGGAGGCATCAGGGCGGAGGGGTAAAAGAGTAAAGAGTCAAAGAGTTAATAGAAAGGCCTTCACATTAGAATGAGTTAAAAATGGTTGGGGATCAGCTGAGGAGGCCCTTGATATGCGGTGCCTTGGGCCAAACTATACTCGTTACGTTGCATTACAATGCACATCTGAGCGTTCTAGTTGGCAGCTAGCTGGAATGGCTGGAGTTTATTTTCGTATTTTATTAGTGGTGACGCTTTTGGTCGGAGATGCACTAACCTGGCTCTTTCAGGGCAGTGAGGATGGATTTTCCGTTGGCGTGCTCCGAGTATGTGAACTTCATAACGCAGTCGTTCTCTGACTTGTACAGGCAAAGCACGCCAGCCGATTCTTCCGTGTCTGGTTTGGAGAGGGAGGAACCAAAAACAATTATAGGATGACTAAGAAATCTGTTGAAAAAGAAGCTTGGACCCCAGATTTTGGATGCCCTTGTTTTCACCCAGGCTACCTCAACCAAAACATTCAGCGCCCACAGGGACTATGAGGGCAGTCCAAACACTACCCCCCCCCCTTCCTCAGTCCAATCCTCCATTCCTGCACCTCTTTTTCAAGCCAAAAATCTTCTGGTATGCACATGTGGAGTCCATTAGGGGACAGCATCACAGTAGGCCTAGCAGGGAATGCTATGCCATGAGCTCAGAATTGGGTCAGAGCCAATATGGAAATGCTCTTTAGATCCGCCTGTGTTCTTCTCATGGTTCATGTGCTATCTTCAAGGTCATGGCAGCCATCGACGTCTCCTACCAGGCCTGAGCCCAACCAGCCTCCTGAACACATTCCCAGACATGATGCCGGTTTCTCCCTTTGGACTGGGAGGGAAGTTCGGAAAGCTTTCAGAGATTCTTTGGAGGACTTCCAGCAACCATTTGTATAAAATATCTTTAACAGTGGTGGGGTAGACTGATTGCCAGCTTATTTAGTGGGCACTAGGGATGCACCAATAACACAAAGGCTATCCTAGTGTTATTATCCTATTTAATCCTATTTTATCCAACAAATATCTCAGAACCATATCACATATGTCTGATACAAATAAATATATATATGTGTATAAATAGATGTTCTGCTTATACATAGAAATAGAAAATTGTTCAATAACTGATAACTATGCTCAGAGATCCAATAAGATAAGGCTAGGACTTGACTGCATCCATGTAGTGGGCGGGGCATACCACCTATGGAGAGTGGAGGGGGGCTGTGTCAAATGCCATACTTTAATGGAGTGGCTTCAAGCTACCAAATGAACGGTTTAGCTGTAGCTGAACTTCATTGCAGGCTTCAGTGGAGGTGTCCAGACGGCCACGCGCCAGATAATAACATAAACACCAAGGAGGGCCAGCCTGCTCAGCACACAGTCAACAACCTTCCATCATACCTAATAATAGTGTATCCCACGCAATTGTGTTCTCTCATCAAAAACAAGAAACACAATTTGAAAAGCAAATCCTAAACATGACTCTTTCCAGTGTCCAGTGCATGTTCAAAGAGAAGGCCTTAAATGCGTTCCTGAAGGTGTAACGCATGGAATCACCTCGCAGAACCAAATAAGAAGTTACTTTACAAATGCGTATTGAAGAGATCTGAAATGCTCCAGGGGGATCTGTGTCTGACGTTACGGATGAGGATTACTGTGTTCGTGTGGCGTGCACGTGCATACATGTATGGCGTGCATGTGTGTGTGCGTGTGCGCGCCTTGTATTTGTGCGGTGTACACGTCCGTGGGCGTGGTGTGTGCGTGTGTGTGTAAGTGTAATTGGAGGCCGGTTTGCACTCACTCAGAGCTTCCACGGTGATGATTTCATCCTTGCACAGGCGTTGACAGGTCTGGTTGTCAGCGAGGGGGCCAGAGTTGAACAGCCTGCAATCGATGCACTCCCTGCAGGGATACAGAGAGTGTCAGACCTGCGGAACCTCCAGCGCTACTTTGTTTGTAGAGAAACACTAGAACCTTACAAGAATGTTCATCAGAAATGCATAGACAATCTTTTCGTTCCAGTCAGACAGACAAGACGCAGAAGGGACGATGGTTACTTGTTAAGGTAGGTCAAAATGAAATGGAGCCATGTCTGTCTATGGGATCTGTCTAAAGCGATACTGGTATCCTCAACCATATGCAGATGTTCAATCTTTAAAGACCAGTCTTCTAAAAAATAGCAGATCAAGACCTCAAAGAGAGACCTCCGGTGACTGTTGGGAGGTTAAGATGGCAGAATAACCTTTGGTTATTTGGGTCAGCAGGACAGGAATGACCATCACATCTCATGTACCTTGCTTCTTATCCAAAGCAACACTATTTATTCATTCATGAAGTAGCTTGTCTTGACCAAATGGATATTCTCGAAATGTTTGGCATCAAAAAACAAATACTGCATGCACCATGACATCCATCGCCTGTAATTGTTGGAAATGTAAATGTTTTCGGTAGACTTCTGATGGATACCAGAAGTCTGTCACGTGTCTGTCGTTCATCAGATATCGTCAATATAAACAAATCAATGTGTGATTGTACAAATATGCATGAAAGAAAAAACAGGCAATCACTGCTTGTTAGCATCATACTAACAACTACAACTAGTGTCTTGGCCTACAAAGGCATTTTGATGTCCCTACTCATACCAAATGGAACACGGCCTGATCGTTACAGAATCTAAACCAAACGAAGGGCTGTACAATGGGTTTAGGAAGGAAACTGCCATGCTGCCATTTCAGTTACTGGCATGTAGCCAGAATTATATTTTGAGAATCAGTGATGACATTATTAATTTATATGTATAGATTAAATTATATATATATATATATATATATTTATAACATATAGTCCGATTTTAGGCTTAGCCATAACTCAAGGAACGCATTACCCAACAGACCCCAGTCTGTGATCACAGTGCCCACTCAGAGTCAAGCCCTGGAGCAAATGTTGACTCATTAACACAAAATGCCTTGCATTCCAGGACATTTCACACAGAATTAACCTGTTCAACCCCAACAAAGGCTAGATCCTTCATGGAGGAGCCCGAACCAAAGTTAACAGAAGACCAACCGTCCCAACAAAGACAACAATATGAATCAAGCTTGAACTCAGCGGTACCCTAAAGGTTGTAAGCCCCCACTACACTATCAGCAACCGCAACTTCTTACAACCTTGTGCATCTACACCACATATATATATATATTTTTTTTTTAAACCAATCTGCCAGTAATGTCCTCCTTAAGCCAAAAAGGGGGTCCCTTACCTCTTGGTGCCACAGGCGTCCGGGCAGGTGGGGCATTTCTCACAGGTGTCCCCGAAGGCCCCTGGCTCGCTGCAGTGGCAGCGGCCGCAGACGCAGCGGCCCCTGCCGCTGCACAGCTGGCCGTCGTCGGCCATGCACGTCGACGTCTCCGTGGAGCAGTTGCAGTTGTCGCCGATGTAGCCGGCGTGGCACTTGCACTCCCCACAGTGGCACTCTCCGTGCCCTGGGGGGGGGGAGGGGGGGGAAGAGGAGGCGGCGGGTCAGACACGGCCAATGGCGTGGATCGGTTTGCTACAGTGTGCGATGGTTACACTTCAGAAGTTGCACAGCATGTGCGATGTTTTGCTTTGCTAATGCTAAGCTAAGACCCAGAACCCCGTTCATCCAAAAGGTGTATACAATTCCTGTTTTTAGAATAATGATTTGATATATACAGGACGCAAGACGTATCCATTGATAAAAGTATCAGGATACAAAGCACAATGTAACATGCACACACACACACACATGTTCATATCACAATTTATGGTTTCCTTTTTCCCTGAAGTAATCTCCTTAAGGTGCCTCACTTGGACCGTGGGTAGTGTACAGCCAATGAAAACATGTCGAGTGACTCCATAGCAACGGCCGTGGTCATTCTATGAACACCTCTACAG
The DNA here is from genome assembly GCA_027123675.1 of Molva macrophthalma. NCBI lineage: Eukaryota > Metazoa > Chordata > Actinopteri > Gadiformes > Lotidae > Molva > Molva macrophthalma. The sequence goes on from JAOPJO010000089.1 coordinate 11,818,675, forward strand.
CCAAATCACAGCCCCTAGAAGTAATGGTGTTTTCCCCAACCCCTTTCCACCCTCTCCCTCTTCCTGGCTCCGGTCCAAGAAGACGCCTTGAGGGCATGAGGTCTTCAGACAGCATGGTAACCTACTAGTCAAAACACTGATTCGTCTCACTCTGTCCTGCGTGACCACTGTTCATAAGGCGGAAAACCCACTGACATAAATCCTCGCTACGGTAACATGGTGGCCGTGTTGTTAATAAGGAGCCTGCTTCGCGCCCGTTGGTCCGTGACCCGTTACAAAGAAGGCTCTCATTCAGTCGCCTTCCAGCGTTGACAACCGGGACGAACATGGAAGCTAACTGAAGGGACAAGGGCACATTTTGTCAAGGCAAATCGTTTGTGAGATGTTTGTTTATATAGGCTTTTGGGCAATCAAATAAACCAATAAGCATAGGCCTGCTTATGGCGAAAGGTGACTGGGTCAAGCTAGGGTTAAAAGACACAAGGAAGTGATACTATAACTTTTTGTAAATGAAAACTATAAATTCACCAACTGGCTCTGGGCTGCCGCACGGTTTAATAACTGTTTAAATAAAGTCCACAGGCCATCATTGAACTTGGGTTTGGCTGGACCATCAAGAGAAATACTGCAACCTATTCCAGGTGTTAGTCACAGACCTGGATGTTAGCCTCTACGAATTATATGGGGCTTATGACATTATACATTGAAAGCACACATACATACAATACACATAATGACAAATGATATAAATGAGATTATTTTGGACAGATGGAAGAGATATTTACTGATGGCAACTGCAATGACAGAAAAAATAACTTTAAAGCCAGCTTTAGACTTGACCAGCAGCCAGTGTACTTCGGGATAATGGGAAACAGATCACTGTACCATTTAAAGTCACACAGACACTGTGAAGGAGAAAAACAACTCGCAGACACAGCCGAGTTGTTACCATAACCCAGACCTGTTATACAATACACTATCTGGAGTTTATACAGACAATTACAGACAATACATAAAAAGGCCTTTTTTTATATTCATGTACGGATCTTGCCATCTTAAAAAGGTACATTGAGCCATTTAGTAGATGCTGTTATCCAACTTAACATCCATGTGAGGCTGTGTAGACAATCGAGGTTTAACAGTGGAGCACACTACAAAATCAGCATGCTTGACCGTCAGATGAAACGTTTTTTCCTCACTTGGTGGCTTGGAGCACCGCTCCCGAAATGGGACCAGTGGTAGATGGCATGACAAACTGGGCTGTCCGGATGAGTCACAGCACTAAGGTTATGGGAGCATGTCGTTACCAAAAGGGCAGGGCTCCAAGGGAATCAATGGGGAAGAGCTAGAGGCTGTTTTTCTCTTTTTAATCTAGACAGGGTTTAGGTGATCTCAACTTCTAGCTGTCAAATAAGGTGTCAAATAAATAAATATTCCTTCCTGCTTACAGTGAGATTATTGTGCAGGTGTGCGCCTGTGGGTTAGGACGTCGATAAGACAAAAGTTACACAACAGTGACACAATTTCATAGAAATGTGTTTTTTTGTTGCTACGGTTGAAGCTGTAAGTCACAAATGTCAAACAATATGTAGTCCTCTGTTACCATTTATGTTTAGCTATCCTACAGTTTAATGCCATCATACAGTGATTGATAAATCTCTTAAGTTTACCTTTCCAGCGACAGGCCACTTGTTAGCTATAATGTTACTAAGTTAATCATTTAACCTTGACATATGATGATTGATATGGTTGAGGCCATATCAAAGATAACTAATATTTCAACAAACTCTACAGATCAGTCTGTCCGGTCTATTAATGTTAGCAGAACAAAGGGACACTCCCTTTAGCATTTGTGACCCTATGACCCTGGCCCATTATTATTTTCTTGATAATCATCTGTTCCTTTACTTTCCATCACCAGAAAGAAAAAGAAGGAACGAGTTGGAGCTACGCACACAGGTTTTATGGAATAACAGCTACACCCTTCAAATAAATGAGCGCGAGAGAGTGCACAGGTTTATGAATCATCCTAACTTTGTTAAGTTACCCAATTTCCTTCTTGGTTTTTCTCCTGTTATTGTGGTGTCCCCGACATCACCTGATGGTGAGATTGAGTAGGCAGCGTAATGACAAAGTAAGCTGTGGTAGTGGAGGAGGAAATCAGGAATGTGCTAAAAATCTTCCCTAAAACAAATGCCTATGACACTGCTTTCTGACCATTTATTTCACCTTGTCGTGTAGCCAAACCTCTGCCCAGAGTTGTATGTATTTTAAGACAATGAGGAAATCTCAGTGCAACACTTATGTGTTATTTCTTGCTTTAATGTGACATGAATCCGGTCATGAACTTTTGAACCCTCTCCTTCCCTTTCTCAGTGTCTCGTTGCACGTGGGTCAATTGATGTCTCGCACCCCTGCTGTGGTGCAGGACATATAGCAGGCGAAAAAAACTAAAAACAAACAAATAATAGAGATGAGACAAAAAGGGACATGGTTCAGACCCAAAGTGCAGAATCGTCTTCCTGCAAAATGGAATTCTTCCATGTGAGGAGGCATGTCATGCCCACAGTCTCCTGCTGGTTAACTGGGATCTGGTATTTTAACCATCGCCGGTCACATAGCAGCCCTTCAACACACAGACGGCGGAAAGGAAGGTGGAAAGGAAAAACTTGAGGAAAACTGTGACACTTCACCAAACAATTCTATAATGTCCTATAATGTGAATAACAGTAGCAAAAATTACAGACCTGGGCTAGAATACAGATGACATATATTCGGAGCCATGCATAGCGTACTGTTTGGAGCGGTGTTGGAACATTAAAGTTATGTTAGGGCTGGGCAAATTACTCTTTTTGAAGTCATAATGGTATGATTTTACACAACAATCGTGATTATGTATCAAGATAACTATGATATTTGGACAAGCCATCGTCCACCCACGGTTAAAGTCATTTTATTAGAACCATTGCTTTAATTGTCCATAAAATGAATCAACTGCTGCAACACATAATGGGCCTTCCATTTGATTGGCTACAGCTTTAAAAGAAAATGCAGATAAACACAATCTCATATGGCCTGATGTGTAAAAAAAACACAATCTAGCCAGCCGTGACGCTTGTCGTTACCACGTCTGGAACCAGCAAAACAACAAGCCCAGCTATTGGAAGGATGCCCTGTCCATGGAGTGAATCACGTCCAGATTCACAGCGCCTGACTGATCAATAACAAGCCAACAAACACTGATTGTGAGAACTCGTTCCCATCAGCCTGGTCCATTAGTCAAAAGTCTATAACACTGTCCCAGTTGCTGGGAGCAGAGGTGACTCATGTACCATTTCATGAATTTAATTTGTGATCTAGCCCATACATTATATTTCACATGCAGTGTTCACCTTATAAACAACCTCACATCTGGAGCACAGCAGCTGTGCTGCTTCCGTGTTCAAATTATTAAAGTCAAGTTGTAAAGGCTACTCCAAACTTGATGTGAAACCATATGAAGGGTTTTGAGGATCGAAAGCATAATTTTTCTCAGCACAAAGAAACAAACAAAAACAAAGCAAAACAAACAAGTTCTCCTTTTTATCGTGTATATTATCATCACATTGTCAGCATTCTTGTAGCTGTTTGGAACCAAACGTGCCCTTGCATCAGCCAAAGCCACTGGATTGGACCTGATGAACCCACCGGCCCTCATTATAAATAGTGTGCCTGATGCACTGGTGGTTGTTGCACGAAGGCTTATTTAAGAGCAGACCGCAGTTCACAGCACCAGAAGAAACATTGACTCCCCAGTGCCTCCCAATGTGGACAGAGAGTGGGGGAGGGAGGCTGAGGCAGAGATAGAGACAGACATAGACAGAGACAGAGACAGAGAGAGGGACAGAGAGATAAAGAGACAGAGACAGAGACAGAGACAGAGACAGAGATAGAGATAGAGACAGAGAGACAGAGACAGAGACAGAGATAGAAACAGAGACAGAGAGAGAGACAGAGACAGAGAGACAAAGCGAGACCTCCTCCTCCAGTGGTCGTGGAGCTCAGAGCCCCTTTCTCAACCGGATGTTTATGTGTGCAAACTGTGCATGCGTATGTTCGTGCGACACTTAAAGGTCCAGTGTGTACAATTTAGTAGCATCAAGTGGTGAGGTTGCAGATTGCAACCAGCTGAATACCACCCTACCATTCACGTTTCTCAACACACGGTCCTCATATTGCATCCTTAGTGGTAAACTACATTCATAGACCAAGAATCATCGCTATCTGTCATGTATTGATCATGCTTCTCTACAGCTGTCGGTGCTACAAGCCAAGTTGGATTAGTTTAGGAATCCAACTTTCTCCGAAAGACAAGATAACTGGGAAACAACCTCAAAAAGGAACGTCTCCAAAACATGGCTGTATTAAGGCATGCACATCCACTTATCATAATCCCCCTCATCAGCAAACTGCCATTTTGCTACACTATTTTACACTCGGATTAAAAACTGTGAGAAACTCCATTATAATTGAATCCTCTAAATACATAGGATATTTTGGCGAAAGGATGGAGCATGCTCATTTTCACAGTGTATATGAGGCATGTCAGAGAAGAGGGTTAAGCTTCTCGGACACATCCTAGAACGCCACGGTGTGTGATGCGTTTCATATACTACATTGCTCATTATAACGCTCCTACACAACGACGGTACTAAAATGATCACAAATGGGTTGAATTCATGGGGACAACACTCCCCTGCCCAAAATGCTTCTTTTTTTTTAACTCATGGTGTTCAATTCGAGCTGAACGAGGGGGGTTCACTGACACTTAAATTGAAAGTTGATTGAATTAAAAACATGTTCTCTCTAGAGCCGTTTGTCTGTTCTGGGCTACTGTAGAAACATGGCGGTGCAACATGGCGGGCTTCATGGAAGAGAACCCGCTCTCTATTTAGATATTAAGGGCTCATTCTAAGGTAACGAAAACACAATTCTTAATTTCATGGGATTATACACAAATAAATACATTCTTAGGAATATTATAGTCCATTTCTGCCGAATCCGTTTTGCTAGATGCCACTTAATTATTCACATTCTTGAATTCTTGATTTTCCGTTAATAAAGTCAAACGTTAATGAAGTTGACTTATTCTTTTGAGGACATTACACTCAAAACAGCTCCAAGGAGTTGAGTTGCGTTAGCTTGAGGTCTTTAGAGAACACTGCATAGAGGTTATTGAGGTTATTCATGGCTGGAAAGTTACATCCTCTCTGACTTTGTGAAGAAATTACAAAATATGTTTATTTGAGAGGAAATGACCTGTGTCCTCTCTGACTTGGTGATGAAATTACTAAGTCAGTTTCTAGATCATCCTTAAAGATCCTTCTCTTTCCTATTGGACAGAGCATTTCACTGTAAGCTGCATTAATGCCCTGTCTACCCAATCATGAGGTCTTGCAAACCAAACCATTTTTTGGCTTTGGGTGGAGCGCTGCTATTTTCAAACTCAAAGGTTAACAACAGGACTACCAACTGTGTCTTTTGTGCATCTATTTTAGTTTCAGGGGATTGCATATTATATGATATCATGTTATTACGGCACAAAGCCCCTCCCTGCTACTATGCAAGAGCATCAAATACATAATTATAATGACAGGTTTACCAGAAGAGCTATATCGCAATAACCACATGTCTTATTTACACAGCCCTTTGTTCGATCTGATTACAGGCCCTTGTGTTTGGTCACGGCTACAGAGGGTTGGCTTGGAGGTGACACTATTGAAACTTTTATGGGAGATGGAACTAAGAAAAAAAGGCTTCTCTATTTTGCATTGTCTGTTTATTTTAGTGTAAGGGGAGGCTTGCACTGCTAAAGAGTGTTTTCAAGGTCAATCTTTTAATCGCACATCCACACAATGCACAGAGACGTGGGTGGATGGAGTAAAGAATCCTTCAAATCAGTGGTTAACGGAGAAAAGAAGCCCTTTGCTGCCAATGGCAATGGAAGGAGAAGTGATACTTTCACGACAGCGAGGATAAAAACCACTAAGAAAACTGTAGCAGAGACTCTGGGCTCTGGGTAACGTCAAAGATAGAGCGTGGCTACTGTATACACAGGGAGTAAGCGGTCCATGCGCACTTTAGCGGCAGACCAAACTGCAGACAAGGCATTCAACTGGATCGCATGACTGATAGGAGAAAAATAGCTGACACATGAAAAAGCAATGACCACAAGAAAACCCATAAACGATACTTCACTAAAAACTTTAATGGCTCACTTTTTTGGTTCCTCTGGACATTGGGCTACAGTCGAAGTTCCTTGTCCATGTTTTGGACTCCAACTTTGCTTATGTTACTCTTCGCTGTTTACACCAACCAGTAGTGGCTAGTCATCACTAAGAACCCCGTCAATGCAAAAGGCGTGCAGCACATAGAGACATTCGGTTCTACAGATAAGACAACTGGGCTTGTCAACACCTCTCTCTTTGCATCCCAAGGTCCCAACCCTGTCTTCCTGTGTTTGTTACAACGCTATCAGTTGTCTGGAGGGAGATTATAATGGTCAAAGTTTGTGTATTAAAAACAAAATGATAGACAAACGTATGCCAATAGATTATAAAGGCCCTTTTGGTACCATGCAAATATGAACGTCTTAACGTTAAAAAGGAGGTGTACGCAAAGCAGCCAGCATCTGCTGTAACAAATCCTGGCCTGTCCGGCATCAGAGCGCAGGGTCTCCCAAAACCCCACAGGAAACCCCCACGAGCCAGGGCCAGGAACTGAACCGTCAACTGACATCAAGGCAGAACTGTCTGGAACAAGGATGGCAGTCAACATAGATCATGATGCTGTCCACACCCACACCCACACCCACACAACCACGACATGCGTGCATCTCCTCGCAAAACATGTATACAAAATAGAACCAAGGGTTGGGCAGAGAGTGAGTCTGAGTCTATGAATGACTTGCACGAGAGAGACTTGGTGGGTTAAAAGATCGGTTGCAAAGGCTTATGTCGGCACCGCTGTACAATATAACAATAGAGTGTTGTATTGTCAACACGGCCACACACAGGCAGACCGACAGACACGGACATTAATACAAAAATACACACTCTAGTTCAAGTCTTATCTAATGCTATACACTAGCATCCCTGGGAGGCTTGTCGATTGATATGCTCTATATTTTAATGGTGTCGGTATTGGCCATTGATAAATAATACAAATACGACAACCTCCATCCCTGTGGTTCTCCCACTCAGCCCAAAGCAGCCCAAAAATGCGTGTGGTTGAGATATGCAGGCTGAGACAAGCTCCCTAGTGTACGTGGAGCCAAGCCGTCTGTCATCAGAGGCAAACACACAGTCAACACCAACCCAACCCCAGATATGAGGACGGAGGGCAAAGTGAAGTTTAAGGTTTTGTGTAGTGCCTTTGTACTGCTGAAACACTAATACAGACAGCTAGTATGGGACCATGGCCTTCCCCTTTAAAATACCTGTTCTGAAGAACTCATTGTTAACAACGTGGCGCGTGGAACATGCGGCGGCGGAGCGGTCACATTTACAGTAATGACAGTTATCAAGAGCCGTGATGATGTTGTCGTTTTTTTTTTGGGGGGGGGGGTTTAAACCTAGCCACAGGGCAACATCGTCGACAGACACCGATCATTAAAAGACGTGAAACCAATGTTTACTCCGGTGTCCTTTGCTTCCTAATAGACCTATGTTTCATCAGCAGTGCTCTCCCCTACATAACTCCACACAAAGGACAATCACACACACGCACACGCACACACACAAGACCTATACATAGAGTCACAAACTATTCCTGGGGAGTACCTTGGTCGACACACACTGTTATTTGTTTAAAGGGTATGTCAGATATTTTGTTTGTTTTGCTGAGAAGGCATATAGTCCGGTCTAGTGTCTGTATGGGGGGGAGGGGCGAAGCCTTGTGATGTGTAGTGGTGGTGGTGGGGTTGGTGGTGGAGCTTTGGTCTATCTTTGATGGAGGTGCTACTTGGTGCATGATAAGGGCCAAACTAAAAAGGCAAACCAATTCCGATAACACAGAATTGTGAGGGCCATTTCTCACTGCTGTTTATTTGTTCAGCTAAAGCATCCCGTTCATCACTAGAATCTCCTAGATAAATTCAAGGGCCCGTTCAGTTGATGTGAGCCTCTCTATGCCATATTATTCCTACCGTTTTATTTTGGTTTTGGTAATTGCCTACTGAAAGGAAAGCCCTCATGAAACCATGCATGTGGATGGAGAAACAGGTTGCTGTTTACAGTAACAGCTTGGATAATTATCTAAGGGTTTTTTCCATTCTCAGCACCTCAGTGTTTCAAACAGCTGTGTGTAAACAGACACAACCACACTATGAACAGACATTGCACGTTAAAAAAATGGGTACGAAATTTAGAAAAACCTGGCGTAAATCAAAATTTAAGATGCATGAGATTTTCCAAGCACAGTTGTATCACTGTATCATACAACAAGGGAGCATTGTCTTCCCAAAATGCACACGCAAACTCACCCACAGAAACAAAAACACACTGTTGGGGCAGACGGAACAAATGGATGCTGAATGCAGTCTTTTGAAAGTGAGAAACATGCCAACAAAAAAGTAAGCCCTTCACAGCCATGACTACTTTAAACATTAAAGCGTTACTATCCATCTCAGCCCGTAAATAAACAGCAGGAGAACTACATCTCCCATCTGGATCCCACTCCTCAGTACACAACCCGGCCAAGGAGCAGAGGCTCTTGTTTGTTGTCTCAGCATCTCCTCCTGCTTCAGAAGCCTAGAGTCCACACACCATGCAGGCAACAACAAGCAAGCAAGCGCGCTGCGTTTGAACAGCTGGGGAAATAAAGGAGAAAAAGATTCAGAAACAGATTCAACAAGGGACTTTGGTCCATGGTTTTGTTTCGGGAATGGAATGGATGGGAGTGGGAATCACCCAGAAGCCTGAGCCGACCGTAAGCGTGCCCGAGTGAAAAGACAATAAAATAAGAGCGATTAAAATCTGTTTCAGCAACACACAGCTGTGTCAAGCAATGCACACATCGCACATTTTCAGTTCAAAATGTGCCCCCTGCCCAGTGATCCTGACCTGCCTAACCGGTGTATTTCATCAACTGATACTGTGAAAGATGTATGCACAGTTTATACTTAGAAACCTATTTCTGTATTTATTTTTCCTGTATGCACGGGGCAGCACAGAGAGAGTCAGCATTTATATAGAGCCATAGACCAGGCCGCTGGCCTGGGGTCATTGACCTTACATCACTGGTGTGACATTGAGGAAGAGGCACAGCCCCTGTAAGCCCAATCACGTTAGCAGCGTATAGCAGCTAAGCGCCTCGCGGCTGAAATGTGACCTGGTGCGATCCTTCCTTTAGCACAATGGGCTGCCAGAGCTCGGCGCCAGAATCCCCCTTTCTGCGTCGCATTCTGCTAAATACTCCTGACCTCTAGCTCTTTTGTGCAGCTTAGCATGTTGCTGTCGTCGACCGCCCACTGGTACTTGTTAAGCACGGCCAGATGAGAAAGGCTTAAGTGTATAAGAGAGAGGGAGAGAGACGGAAACACAGAGACAGACAAAGAGACAGAAACACAGACACAGACACAGACACAGACACAGACACAGACACACACACACACACACACACACACACACACACACACACA
>JAOPJO010000089.1:11848725-11861038 GCA_027123675.1 Molva macrophthalma
TCTCAGAGGGCTCTTTGGGGGCGGAGCCTACATCGCAGGTCACCGGGCTAGGCTCCTCCTTCACGGTACACAAGCCGCCTCAGGGTGCTGTGTCGCCCCCCCACCCCACTCCCTCCTCAGGGTGCTGTGGCGCCAGAAGAAGAAGCGGCGAGCTGCTTGGACGCCATCTCCACGATGCAACCGAGCGGCAGGCCACTGAGGACGCCCCGGCGGCGCGTCTTCACCTCCAGCAGCGCGGCCACTATGGCCTGCCTCCCAGCCTCCGGGTGGCGCTCCTTCAGCCGGGCCATCAGCTTGTCAAAGCTGCCCATGGTGGCGTGGTGCTGCGGTACGCAGGTGCCCTCTGCCGTGGGCGAGACGCTCAGGACCCTGTGCTTGTCTGGGCCGGAGCCAGGCACCTGTGGAGGGGAGGGAGGTTCAGATGATCTGATGGCCGACTGGCATCCTCCCAAGCTTATTCCCCGGAAAGAGTGTGCCTTGGTTCATCATTTCTTAGGGCTGGGAGTTATGGGAAAATGTATCATCACGATAATTATGGGGAATTGTACACAGTATCGATAAGTTCAGCAAACATTCTCACTGAGGGTCATAACATTGAGGTATATGGACATTTTAAGTATGGTATCGGACTAAAACTAGTTTTTCTTTCTCACTGATGTTTCAAACCTCATATGATCAATATAAGTTCATATTTTCTCCTTGTAATTCATTTATAGTATACAACTGTGTATGACGATAAGTCAAATACTGAATTTCAAGATGATACAATACCATGGAAAGACAATAAATGACAATTGGATCTGTATTTGAACTGTATATTGCAATAATGTTCATCACAAATAATGTCATCAATGGGTATTTGAGAATAGGCTCGACCCATGGAAGTGTGAATCACATTGCACACAATGATGCTCACATCCTCTCACCTTTCCTACAGTGATGCTGGAGTTGGTCTTGGTAGCATTGGGATTCGGTGCATCACCCATCTCTTCTGGTACCTGGCTGGAGGCGATGGGGTGCTGCTGGGGTAGACTCAAGCTCTCTGCCCCCGGTCTAATGTGCTCCACATGTAAAGTGGAGCCCTGCACGCAGACGCCATTCATCTTCCCAACGGCCAACTCAGCAGTCAGAGGGCCATTTACTGTCACTATGGCAACTCTGGAGAGAATAAACCACCGTGAGATAGATGCAATGGATGCTTAAGAATGTCGCAACCAAAGTGTTTCACATTTACCAAACAAAAAACAAAGCCTTGTATTGTGTTACATGTATATTTAGAGAGCTCTGTAGTTTGCGTTTCATGGGTTTCCATTGCCAAGTTGAATTCAAGCAATCTTAATATTTATGAAAAGTCAGTAAGGTGACTCACGTTAAATGTTTGCTGAAAGTGCAGAGTCTAACTTCAGAAACATGGTCCTTTTCAAACCACTGCCTCACATCGCTCTATAAAGAAAATAGTATTCATTAATTGGTTGGTAGGGCCCTCTACCGGCTCAAGTGTGAATTGTAATGTACAATAAATCATGTGTCACTGCCCTCTGGTGGCTGTAATGTAAAACATTCTATAACATGATTTGGTATTTTCCACTCAACATGCCCAATACGAATACGGTTATTTATTAACTCTATTCTTAAACGGTTCTTCTCAAATTAAAGCTGTAGCTCATACAATAAATAGAAAATATTCTGAAGGACGCTGTAATGTTATGTCATGTTTGATTCATCCCCACAGGTGTAGCACTCGCCTCGGTCACATCCTTGGGGAGTCCAGAGACGCAAAGAAATGAGCTCTGCTGTTCCTCAACCTTCTTAGGCAAGCCTGTGGTAAAAACAAGCCAATAAACCAGATTAGAAGAAATGGCCTACTTCACAACATCAGAACTAGACCCACAAATCAGACTTCAGATTAATAATCTAGTCTGATCTGCAAATTAACTCAAATCTGGGTGAACGTGCGTTTCACATTCCTTCGCTTCATATTTGTTTTGACAGACACACAGTTGCTGAGGCGGGGATCTGTACAGCCGAATTGGCTATGAACAGGGATCACAAACCCGACCAACAGTAGAAAACTGTAAACAAGTGTCTGTTAGGGTTCAAATCAACACTGTGCAGACTGGCCACTGCAGAAATACTGAAAATACTCTTCTGAAAGCTTCAAGTAACCCTGCCCCTTTCACTTTTGGGTTCCAGCCCAGGCTGTGCAGTCTCCTCCCAGAACATGTTCTGCTATAACATAGTATGACTGCTGGATCCCAGATCACATCAGACCCTATCCAGCGGGTTCTTGCCTTCTTTTATCCCATCACCACTCCCTGAGGGGATGTCTGCCGGTCCGGTTGGCACCATAACAGCGCTGGGGTCCAGGTCCTCCTTAGCATCGTACCACGCCTCGCTGGTACTAAGCTCTGTAGGATCGCCCTCCATCTGCCGAGCCACGGCCACTTCCTCAGTCACACGAGCCACTGTGCAGACAGATCAATACATTAATACACACTGATGGTATGGAGCGGTGGGCATGGGTGTAGCTCCTCACCTGTCTGCTTGTTGTCTGCTCCTAATCCCGAGACCGTCCCACTGTGCTTGGGCATTAGGGAAACCGTGTTGTTGTCGTTCATCTTAGGCTGAGCCACTGGGGCCTCCGGTCTCTTAGCCTCCTGTGAAATTACATTTGTCAAACATTTGCATCAAACACACACATACACATCCAACCCCGCGGGGGATCAAGGATACATGATCAGTACAGACAAGGGAAATGTCAACGCATCAGACATAACCATACCGGTCATATTATTATACCATCAACAAGTTGGACAGATGCCAGTTGCTAATGATACCAAGTTCCAATGGTTCAAGTGCAGATGCTATGCGTTTAAAGGCTACAGACAGGGTACATGCCACAGGTGAGTGAGTTCAGACAGGGACTCCCCATAATAAAGTAAAGACCGACATGGTCCGACATACCTTGGGGTCATCGCTCTTTGGACACAGATGGCTTTCATTCCCTCCATGTGTTGTGATGTTCCATCTCTCCAGAGGCCCAGAGCTTGCAATCAGAAAAACGCATGATGCAGACAAGTAGGGATGCACCGATTCCACAAACCATAAACCGCCCCTCCGGTGCCCCTTTTTTCTCTAAATTGGGGATTATTTCAGTAATAGTGATAAAATGGCATCGATTACTAAGTTGACGATCATATAGGACAAATTACCACGTTTAAAAAAAACGTGTTGGGTTCACTGGCTCTTCAACGTTACGACACGTTGCGTAAAGTGGTATCAGGTGGTTGTATCTGAGAAGTTTTCCGAGTACAAGTACATAAGCACAGTATCGGGCCCGAGTCCGAGTACTGGTATCGGTATCGGTGCATCCTTACAAACAAGCATTTGGAAATCATACAAATTTGTACACACTAAGAACATACCTTGTCGCGACAACCTCCAAAGCATCACCAATGATCTAGAGTAGATAAAAAACCAGACCAGAGTCAATCATGAATGTCAGAGAGTAAACATTTTAAAAATGATAACGAAATATAGTGTACGGCAGAAGCAGACCTGTGGAGGGATGTAGGGGCAGCTGGAGGCAGCTGGTCTTGCGGAGTTGACGGACAGAGGCTCCAGCTGCTCCAGGGACACACCTGCCAGGATCTTGGTCCTCATCTCTTTGTAGTCACACTGGAGCTTCTGGGAGACACTAACCAGCTTCGCAGGAGGATCCTGGGGCCTGCGGGATGATAAAAGCAAACTGATGGTACACCGGCCCATTCTTATTTGACGGAAGCATTGGGGTACTAGTAGACCTGCCAAAAAACGATTCATATCAATAGTGAGTAGAAACTAAAGATAGACGTTGCCTGGAATGTTCGCATAATTTAGCTTTAAGGTAAATCTTCCTCAAAGTCCAATTGTGTTATCTTTACTTTAACAAAATGAGCAAGGAAACACTTACTCAAGCTATAAGATAAATAATATAACACAAATTAACAGTCACGTTTCTGTTAAAAAATGTCGGTTGGTAAAATGTGTGAGCAATACTCGGCGTGTGTCGTTGTCATGGCGAGGTGGTCGGAGGAGGTGAAGCAGTCCCTCCAGGCGTGCTGCTGGCACATGGTGTACTGCAGGGCCAGCAGGCGCAGCTCGGCCCTCTTCGCCCGCCCTCCACATCCCGCGCATGGTTTCCTCTCCCCAGTCTCCTCGGACCTGCAACATGCGACGACAAGGGTGCTACTGAAAGACCTTCGTTCTGGAGGCCAGGGGACCGATGGAGCGAGCATGCCAGTGCGCAGAGTACCTTTTCAGTAGCTGTTTAAGCTCATGAAGTTCCTTCTGGGCAGACTTGAGTTTCACAAATTCCTCCAAACAGAAAACGAACAAAATGTAAAAAACACATTGGCATGTTGACGAACATGTTGTAAGATCTCCCGCTCCTTATCCTATAACTGTACCTCAGCCAGGTAGTCCAGGTCTGCCATGTGAAGCATGGTGCACATATTCTTGTCTGCCGTGGCGGGCACCTCCGTCTGGGCATCTACCGACACACACCGTGTCTCCGTACCGACCGAAACATCCCACGTGACTATGCGGGGTGACGGGGAAGTGCCCCTTTCGACGGTGCTCGCTTTCGCCCCCGCATTCCCCGGAGCTGAATAGTTTTGCGGGGCCCCTCCGCCAGCACCCGCTGAGCGGTCTCGGGCCGCGCCCGCCTCGGGCCCGCCGCTACTCCTGAACGCCACCGTGTTCTCGTCCTCCTCTAGAACGCTGTGGAAGTCGGAGCTCTCCTCCCGGTCCTTTTCAGGGCCGCCCGCGCTGCGGGGCGAGCCGCTGCCGTGAAGGAGGTCGCCCCGACTATCCGCCCGCACGGCGAAGGGAGGTGACGACGTGCCCGCGGGCCCGCCGGGGCCGGGGGATGACCCGTCGCACCGCGCCATCTCAGGCCTTCTTGCCGTGCCCAGGGCGGAGCTGTCCCTCTCGGGCTCCACAGCGCAGGTAGCGCCGGAGTTGTTGAGCCGAGTGGAAAACGGCTGGCTGCTGTCGAGGCTGTAGAACTCAGAGGGGTCCTCGTGGTCCCCCGCTGAGTGAGAATAACTATAGAGAATAGTTAGACCGTTTTGCACAATGCAGGGCAATCACGTGATGCCATTCAATTACAGTTGTGTAGAGATATAAAGTTGAATTGAGTCTATTTATGTTCGATTTTAATCATCGCAAGGATGGTCAAAAGTGCAGCTCACAGCACTTCTGACTTTGAAACCTCGCACGGACCTCCGCGGCAAAACAGCAATACTCACTATGAGCGACCGGCCTCAGTGCAAGCAGAGGAATTGGGGTGCAGTGCCTGGTTGGGCGGAGACTGGAGGGTTGGCCAAGGTGTCCCCCAGTGACAGTGGTGTTCCAGTTCCGCATCCAGAGAGGCACTGGCCTGGGCTGAAGAGTCCTCATACAGTGCAGGGTTACTGCTTCCCTCCTGGCAGCCTTGGGCCTGCACCATCGAGACAACACAGCTATAGTCAAGTTTGGTTGTTTTAGTTATCGAAAACATCTGCAACCATTTCAGTTAGCGCAGTGGTTCCATTTTTGTCATTTATTTTCATTGGCAATACACTTCAAGAGATGTAAAATATAAGAACATGGTCAGCTTAGCTATATAAACAATTTCACAGTGACCCTCTAAGATCAACATAAGCCCCCTCTCAAGGGGAGTCCGGACTCAGAAACCCTTCAATAATAAGAGTAATAAAAACAATAACACGAAACCACTCAAGACCTTTGAATTGCGTGGCACTTGCTGCATGGCCCGCACGTCTTCATGGTGATCCAGGAGGTCCAAGCTCTCTCTGACGGTGTTTGGAAGACACTCCACCTCTCTACGGTCCACTGCAAGGTCAAAACAAGAACAAAAACAAAAAAGGACAAAACCACCATTTCACTTTGTGCAACTAAATATTGTTCCATGTCTATTAAAGTGGAATAACAAATAAAAAGTCTAAGAGTATGGGCTCGCTTGTAGTGTGTTTACCATTGCATCGTCCTGCTCCGGATGGACCACTGGCACCACTGTTCTCCAACCACGCTACTTTGTTAAACATGGGCTCACTGGGTCTGAAAGCAAAAAGATAAGGCAGATGCCAGTGTAAGCCAGTCACTACTTATGTATGCGAACAGACGGCTCCGTCGGGAGACCGATGCGGAGCGTACTTGTCCAAGTTGCTCAACATCTGGGTCTTGGAAAGAATGTTGTCTCCACGTCTGTCTGTGTCGAGTGGAGAAGAGAAGCTGTCAATCACTCAGAGTACTATGCACCCAGACAAATATTACATCCAGGTTATCCAGGTTGTAGACCCGTATATACACACTTACATTTCACATAAACATGTTGATGGGACAACTCTAAGGCAGGGTGTCTTTGTAGAAATAGCCTGAACCCTCCTTCCTCTAAGACAGACGCAAAGCATACAGCACACGGTAAATGTATAGCGGTAGTCATTATATATGCATTGTTATAACATCTCAAAATGATGCAACCATTGATAGCTTGTATGTAGTACCTTGTATAAGCTTCCGGTCACCCACATGCAAAGAGAGATACCAGCTCAGCAGCTGTTTGTCAGTCAACTCTAGGACCTTGTGGGCTTTCACCAAATCAAAAATAGACCTGTAGGTATGTAATACAACTTTATGAGCATATATTGCATAGGTCTGTGTATTCAATAGCTTGTTGGTATAGATACGCATGTGTGTGGTGGTGGACCTGTTTAGACTGAATTTCCTGGGGTTTTCTGGTGAAGACCCATCTGCACAAAGATCCACCCACACACAAACACAATAAAAAGTGAAAATAAAAAAGGATCACTCGTGATCATGTATATTTTATAGGCACTCAATACTTCCAAAATGAACCGCGGTCCGTGTTCATCAAATTGCTTTGTTTTCAACGGCCATTATGTTCAATGCATACGCCAGGGTGTTTGTTGTAGACTTACTTGAATAGGGCATGTCTAATGCATTGATTAATAAACAATGGTTAAATGGTATCATCTGATAGGCCACTGCGCCTGCACCCCCCGGGACCATGTTATCAGAAAGATAGGGGTTGGCAAGCACATGGTAGGGTGTCGACAGAGGAAAGGAAGACCACATGTTCTGAAAAACAATGACAGATCAATATATCTATACGGGTTCATTAAATTAACCACATTATACTGTTAAACGCGATTAACAAAGTGTAAAATTGACTATACATGCTAACCATTACCCCTTCTAGCATAACGGCGACACCATAAAGCTAAAGTTAGTTAAATGCAACTAAAAAAGTTCGATCACTTTATGTATTGAGGGGAAAAGATCGGTCCAGAATACTAAATTCTCCATGCACCTGAGGTGGCGGCTCAATTTCTCTGGTCAACGGCCCGAAGTGACCTGCTTTCTCTTCCACCCAAACTGCTGTAACCTAACGCTAGTTTAATTAACCACGATTCAAATCACGTGTGGTCTTCCTTTTCTGTCCCAATCACAGTACCGGTGGTATTATTATTATTATTAATATTTCGCCGTACTTTGGAGACACAGCACGATGTTCTATCATTCGAGCCGTACTTTGTAGTAGCAGTAGCATAGACGACCTTTCTGAAGAATCGCTATATGGCCAGGACGTCACCTAGCCTAGCCAATGACGTGTCTTATAGCTCCCAGTCCTTTTTGGCTCCCATTCAATACAGCTGTATACAGATTAAAATAAAATACCAATTGTATGTTGAAATTTCTCTGGATCATGGGAATTAACTAATTTATTGGGTAACAGTTATGTTTCCTTGGTAACCACGAGGGGTCATTAGTGGTCACCTGAGTTTAAGGCCTGCAATAGAGTCAACTTAAGGACAGGCTGGTCTAGAATCACTGCATCGACCAGGCCCAGCAATTTATTTATAGTTGTATACCATATATCAAAGGCAAAGACTTGTTCCTTATCCCTGTTAATGATAAAACATAATGTACCCGCCAGGGTTTGTTTGGGACATAATTCCCGTCATCATGCAAAAAAAGTCGCTCAATGAACTCATCGTTCATTTTCGAATTATAAATATTTTAATCTATAATACAAAATAGGAAAAAATATAATTAAAAAATTATCTCAACGGCATTAAAATGAAATATCTCGCTCATTGTCACAATTCGCAGAACGGAATGGTAATGATTTTCGTTCCAACTGTTTAAGAGAAGCCATTAACAGATTAAGGGCTACTATGGTACAGCATTCACTGCCATATCTTGAAGGTCACTTCACTTTAGATTCAGCTGATTTGTTTTATGTTGAAGGACTGTCTATTTGATTTATGTTCTACTGTGGAAAAGCCAGGCTCTCAGGGGCATGCTCATCTTATAGTTATGACTCCTATTGTATTATATATTGTGTGTATGTGTGTGCATTTGTGTATTTGTTTTTGTTAGTTTCTTTTTCTTTTCTTTTGTAAGGGTTAGTCATAACCCTTACAAAAATGAGTCATTTGATTTTTATCTTTGACTTTATCAGAGGACAATGTATCGAGCACTTGGTTCATGGGTGGGTTCTTACCTTAATAATGTCATTAAATAATATGACCCAGTTATCACACCAATATTGTCAATGCTGTTTTCTAAAAGTCAACATTAAATATAGATTCACGCAAAGCAATGTAAAGATATCTTTGTTAATTTAATTTGACTGCTTTCCTATGATAATAATCACTGAATAAGACTAGAGAAAAAATCTCTGTAAAATATGCCTGTGGCATATTTGGTCTGTGGTCCTATGGACACACCCTCATAGATTGGAGCCAGGGATATTGTAGTGAACTATGAGGCCGACTGTGTACTGTGTCCTCAGTATGTTAGCGAGAGAGCTGCAGATTGAGCAGTATTCCCTGCTGTTGATGGAGAGTTTCCAAGGTGACGTGACATCCTCGAAGCCTCAATCCTTTCGTTTGTTCTTGCTAAGTGGATCACGACCGTTAGATTAGGATCATGGCTTAAGCTCATGAGAGAAAGGCCTCCGAAGAGTAAATGTTTCACAACCAAGTGAGGACAGTGTGAGTGATGCAGAAATATGAAAGTAATGTAATGATTGACACTATAGGCTAGAAATTCACTCGTACAGTTCACTGAACTACATGCTGTGTTGTATGAGTTACACTTGATAGTGTCCACTCAGCTGCATCTGCAACATTTGTTCCTTTAGTTTCCTTAAAATGATATAAAACTGGTTGTTGTGTAGCAGTTGCTCGTTCTACGTAACGCAACCATGAGCATAAAGCACAATAAGAAGTACAACTAATCCTCTGTGTGAACAAAAGTAGGCTTTTGTTGTTTTGTGTTTTGTTTCTGTGCATAGACAAAACTAAACTGTGCTTAGCCCTAGACTTTCAGCCCCACTCCCAGAAACACAATACAATAAAGAACAAGTAGACAAGTGCACATTAAGTATACATCACTCATAAATAATGACAGCAGCAATACAGATAGGGAGAAAGGGAGAGCGAGAGAGACACACACACACACACACACACACACACAAATATCAGGGCAGGGCGTCTCCCTAGGGCACAGTAAAAAGCCTTTTATAGCATTCAAAAGCACTCCTCTCCTCTCCCTCAATCAATGGGAAACTGCCTGGCTCTCTCTATGATTGAACATCAGAGCTAGGCTTTCACACACGACTCTGTGGAACTGTGTGGAACACTGAGAAAGTCACTATTAGTAGTTATTAAATAGCGAATGTACCACATTTATGTCAAACATGTATTCACCAATAGCAAAAAAAAAAAAATCCCCTTTAATGGTAGGCTACATAATATGACACATATGCCAAGGAAATGCACTGGAAATTGTTGCGGAAAAGAACAACAAAAAGAAATAGGCCCTACTGACATTTACAAAGCCGTTACATCTGTATTACAGGAAAAACTCATGTCCTTCTGATGATGTTTCAAAGAAAGAGTGTGCGTGCACACACACACACAGATTGTTGATTGTTGAAGAAAGTGGTCAGCCAATTGCCTGCACAGTAGATCCAAATGTTAAAAACGAATTAATATTTGAGTGAGACTTATTTGTTAATTAAACATAAATGTGAAAACAATGTTAGGCCATTTAAATCACCTTAAGCCTGATAAAAAAATATATCATAATGCTTATTAGTTTGGGTGGGGGGGGGTGAAAATATCTAATTATATGAATATATTATTTTATGAACTAGACCAGGACAAACACACCATTGGCTTTGGGTTAACCTCCTCAGGATTCACAGAGAAAATGATCAGAAAGATTGGGAGGCATGTGACTCAGTAATGAGGCAGGTCAAGCACACAGTGGCCAGCAGATCACAGCAGCTGATCAGCTGACTGTCGGCATGCTGGGAGAGACTGATGAAACACAACACCAGGACTGCAGGCAGTGGAGCATAAAGGACATTTTATTGTACCCAGTACAGATGGTCATCGAGTCAGCAGTGTAAGATACACATTGTGGAGGAAGGGAGGGATCGAAGCCTATACAAGTGCAGACAATCCCTCTGTTTGGGCTCGACCAGATGCTAAGTTACTCTCATAAAAATAATAAAAGACATAGCTAGAGAGACTGCAACCCAACACAGCGGCCATTGGTTGAACTAAGACCTTTGCGTGCAAGCGCTTGCCATAGTAAAGATAGCAGTTCCCTCGACCATCCTGCAAAACCAAATACAGTGGTCTCGGGTGGAAACCGTCTGAGACGAGCATCACAGGGATCCAGATTAGGTTTCTTGTATAAAGGTACCGTAATAGGCAGAACTATACAGCTTATACATTAAAATCAAAACAGATGCAGACTTATAGCAAAAATATATTTTATATAAGTTTGTCTATTTCCCCATTTAGAAACAATGTTTAATGTGAAACAAAAACAAAGAAAACAAAATCAAAACAAAGCAGAAACGTCACAAATGTCTTCTTTGTCCAAAAAGAGTAAAGCGATATGTTAGTGGACAACGCAGTCTCTGTTGAGCATATCATGCAAAAGAGAAGCAGAGGTCTCCTGTCAACAACGTGGGATTTTTAGAAAGGAAGAAAGATGTCAAATTTCATTCACTTTCTGTCTTTTTGCATGCAAGGCCTCGATGCTCCTGCCATCCTGGGGCATCGGAGGAACAAGTACACTGCCGAGAAAACATTAAATACCCGATAAAAATAAAACAAAAGAAGGAACAATGCAACCATTTCATATACACAATGTAGAAATCCATTATGGGCTCTGGGAAAATATGTACTAATTTATCCCTTTTGAGACGGTGAAAAAGGAGTGCTTATTGTTTGGAGATTGTGGCCGATAAGGGAAAACAAAGGACTCGAACAGAGTGTGGAGCGGAGTGTAGAGTTGACACTTTGAAAAGGAGTGTTAGCTTTTAGCATGGGAGAGCAGCAAGTAAAGTGGTTCACTGGAGACCGGTCCACGTTTACCAAACGCACTCTCCCTACCATCAGGAATCCCCCAGTCACTGGGCGTACGTGCTAAGCCTTGGTTTATAGTCATAGACAGAAAAAATGAAAAATAATAATACACGGAATACCTTGGAATATCTACAGAGGTGTAACAGCAGAATTTAATTATGGTGGTTTATTCTTTTCTGTAATTCTTTTCATTAAATTAAAGCCCTTTTAAAATTTATTTTTATTCCAGAGGGGTTCTCAAGAACTGAGGGAATTAAAAAAAAAGGCATATATAGAACAGTGCTGCATTTTAGATTATCTTTCTCAGAATTAAAAACGTAAAATGTTCCACTATAGGTTATTCAATTCTCTTAAGAAAAGATTGTCACAAAGTCTGAATTGCAACAACTCTTGCACAGGAGTCAGTTCTTTTTGCAATGTTGTGCGATCACTCGGCTTGCTTCCATTTGGGTCTCCATGGTAACAGCCGGCCCCTCCCCTCTTTCCGTAGGGAGTGATTAGAGGGGGCAGAACCGCTGGAGTCCAATCTGCCCCTCACCTCTTTCAACACCACCTCGCTCCCTCACTCTCCTCACTTGCCAGTGCAAGACTTCAACTGTGTGCATTCTTTTTTTCTGGGGAGTGTGGCGAGTTTTAATCAGGCAGTCCAGGAACAAGAAGTGTGTGTCGATGGCAAAAAAAATAAAAAAGGGAGGGGGGAGGTGATCTTGGTTCCCAACCCTGGGTTACTGGAGCAGGCCTCTCAAGACTCTAGGGCTGATCTGGGTGCACATTAGGTTGAGTGTGTGTGTGTGTGTGTGTGTGTGTGTGTGTGTGTGTGTGTGTGTGTGTGTGTGTGTGTGTGTGTGTGTGTG
>JAOPJO010000089.1:11861138-11871315 GCA_027123675.1 Molva macrophthalma
GTGTGTGTGTGTGTGTGTGTGTGTGTGTGTGTGTGTGTGTGTGTGTGTGTGTGTGTGTGTGCGTGTGCGTGTGTGGATGTGTGCGACGTCATGTGCGCCATGGGAGCCCCTGCGGCATTTAGTAGCCGTAGCTGTCCGGGAAAGGCAGGCCGGCCGTGCACTGCTCGGCGGCGTCCAACAGATAGGGTGTGTTTTCGTCGTAGTGGCTGAGCGGCAGCGTGTCGTCCTCTGTGCCAGGCAGGCTGTCGGGGTCGGCCTTCAGGCTGGGCCTCTGGTTGTCGGGGAAGGCCATGGAGAACAGGGCCTCCGGGTCGCACACAAACTTGTAGACGTACCTCTCGCCGGCCACCTGAAGAGGGAACACCAAGAGAGGGTTAGCTGCTAGGGGTCGGGGTTCATCTTTCATGAGCACAACATGCATCATGCAAAAGCTTTGTAAAAAGCTGCTTGGAATACTACAGTAAAACATAAAGATCCAATTTTGGGAGTTAAAACAATTAACCGTTCACAAACACCATTGTCGTGTGGGTATAAAGGGTGAAGAGTTATGGTAAAGGTCTTGGAAAGGGTAAACTAGTTGAAAGCCTAGACTCCAGAACAGATTAAAATATCTAACATTTGTTTGCTAGCAGCAGGGAAACAGTCTACTATCGCATGACACGCTGTATAATCAAATTCACTCTAATTCCAATAAACTACTCAGGCTGTGCTGGGACTTTGCTGCAGAACCTTCCAGGCTCTATTCCATTTGTTGGGTTAATCGGTTTAGCTCCATGCCAAAGGACTGTTAGGGTAAAACTAGGTAAGATGCCATCTTGGTTATGATGCAAGGAGGAAAAAAGGGGCTGAACCTGCCTTTACCTTCTGCATGATGCCCTTCTCGTAGTAGTAGCGCAGGGAGCGGCTCAGCTTGTCGTAGTTCATGGCCGGCCGGTTCTTCTGGATGCCCCAGCGACGGGCCACCTGGGGTCAGAAGAGGACACACAGGGAGACACTATTAGGTTCTAGCACAGGCAAGGAGATCATCAACACACCTCACATGATGCAGAGCATGTGGTGGGGTTAGGCATGCCATGGGGGTGGGGGGGGTTGCTCACCTCCTCAGGCTCGATGAGTTTGAACTCCATGCCGCGGCCCGTCCAGGCGATGAAGTGGCCGTTGGCGGGGTCGTCCAGCAGGGTGACCAGGAACTGCCAGAGCTGCAGGGAGCCGCGACGCTGATATGGCGGCCCGTCACGGTACACCAACGGTTCCTGCTTTACTTTACCTACGGGCAGAGAGAGAAGGAGACGGGAGAAGAGGGAGAGAGAGCGAGAGAGAATATAGGAGAGAGAGAGAGAGGGACAGCCAGATGGAGAGGGAGAAAAAGAGGTGTCAGTGAGCACTGTTCCCTACCACAGCCACACTGTGGTGAGACATTCCTGGCAGCATGCGACTGTGAAGTGGCCCGGCTGCTCATTCCGCACAGCCGTGCCACTGCCATTCAGTCAAAGGACTCTTCTCTTCTTCTAATGTGCAATCGTATTGACTCAGGCCTCATTTCACTTCTATGCAGCATATTATTAAACTGCAAGTAAGACAAAAGTGCCATTGTATTTTTATTTTATTCTGCAATGTGACATTCATTTAGGTGTAAATCTCACCTTCCAGTCTCTCCGGTACAACGCAGGCATCGTCAAAGTAAAGGTGAGGTTCTCTGTCGAAGGAGAAGCCTGTGGTCGGAAAGAAGCGAAAGGAAAGAAGCGAAAGGAGAGTAAGACAAGGTAGGGTGTGGGAAACGGGCCCTCCATTCTATCCTCTCCCAGGGCTCTATTAGCAAAACATACCAATAAAAAAGCAATAAATCATAGCAAACATCCCAGTAGTAGAAAATTAATCTTTTTGGTTACTATTATGCCATGTGTATGTGAACAGAAGTGGACAGAAGATTGCTAGTATTTTGGTTGCATTCCAGGTGGCATCATTTAAAGGCTGCTGACCTCTTGTTCTTCCATGTACTTTCACTGATTCAAAATGTCAAATGGTTAGGGTGAATGCGTCAGGGCTGGACTAAGCCATTTAGATAACCTTGTTGTGTATGTGCAAGACAAGACAGTAAGTGGACTGTATTGGCAGATCCTCTCAGATCCTTACCTTCATGGTTGATTTGGTAGAAACCTGGTCTTCCAAAGGATGACTGACAGTTAGGCACTTCTGTAACACAAAGAGGAGGTGTTTGTTTAGAACAGGAGCCATAGCCAAACTCAATGCCATATTGTATTTCCAGCGCGTCACCATCCACCTCACGTCCAACACCAAAACATTTGTGACATTTTGTACCACCGCCTCTGCACAAGCTTAAGTAAAGAGGCTTTGATGGCCCCAACTGCGCATTGGACTGGCGGTTCTTGTTTGTACTGGAGACATCGGGTCTGAGTGCCGGTGTGAGAGGTGATATTGATGCAAGTGGCGGCCATCGGAAACCCTCGGCACATGGCGGTAACCATAGAAACACTGGCGGGTCCTTTCGATTTGCCCACTGTCCACCCCCATCTGCGGCTTCTTACACAACTGGCACTGACGCAACAGCGGGGCCAAAAAATGCCTACCCTACACCCACGCATAGAGACCAACACACAGAGAGGCCATTTGGGAGTGGAGAGAGCCCTTCCCTGTATCACTTGTGTGTCCATGGAGGACAAATAAATAGGATTAGTGGCAGGGTCGCTGTATTAACTCTCATTGACAATCAAGTTAGGCCTGTCCCCCGTAGGGGCAGACATCTGTCTTCTGTTTGCTGTGTCACTGCGGATCCTCATTATTCTGCTTCCTGTCTACTGATAAGAAAACCAGAGATCAATCAAGACCAAGTGTTTCCTCTAGTGGCTGTCCCCATTTATTCTTAAGAAGCAGTGTAGTCTTGAGGGAATAAAAGCAGCAGGATCGTGCTTTTCAATTCCTTATAAATGCTGAGAAGACAAAAAAAGGCTTCAAAACTTTGTGGAAATGTAACCGCTCATGTTTTTGGCACTGAGCTATTGCCAACACAGTAGTTCATGGTGGTCATTTACATCTATTGGCCACCAGGAGAGCCTGGTCTACCCCTCAGTGACGTTGGCATCTCAAGGCCATACAAAGCTAAGAGGATTTATCATTGCATCACTGGCTGGCTTGCTTGTTCCGCATGGAATGGCAGTGAAAAGCAGTGAGACAGAAGGGAGAAAACAGTTTAGGAGCACATTGGTATAAATGTGGAGGAGGACGTGGGCAATGAGGAAGAACAACAGCTGGCGGCGTGGGCGACAAATAAATAAATAAATAAATAAAAGATTAACCACAGCAATTGCATATGGACGCTTGTAGTTCATTCCATACAAGCGCAGCACAGTTTATGGTTCCAACCATGCTGGAAGACGGATTTTGATGGACCAACGGTATTCTAGCACCTTCTGCTAAAGTTAGCCGTGTATTACGATCCTCGAATCGTACAGTCAAACTCTATCGCTTGACTGTATAGCATCACTCTAAGCCCTTTGTGGCCAGTGACCCAGATCTATTTCAAGGTAGGTACATTGAAGACGTGTCTCCTAACCTGGCTGGCTGACCCACTTACTTTTTGCCCTTGGAGGCTTAAGCTGATATAGGAGGAGACCCACTTCTACTTGCCATGGATGGAGGGGGGTAGGGTAGGGCTGGGAAGATTAGGACCTTTAGCGTGTTTGTTTGTGCGTGCCTGGAGATCTGCTGCCCTCTAAACCTCACATACATGCGTCATAGGCAAAACAAACAGGGCCTGGAACATTCCTCCCACCCTGCCTGAAAACGTTCACACACCTGGACCCTAGCTGTGTATTCTTTGATCTGTATTCACTACAGCGGACAACAGCTATACACATTACAACATCTACCGCATGCTAAGCTCTCTCTCAACTGTTACAACTCACCAGAATCAAAGCAGAAGTCGCGGGGCTCCTGTTTGATGGCCATGGGATGGAAGGCAGCCTGATGTGGGCCCTGTGGAGGCCCCGGGGGGCCCATGGAGGGGACTCCTTGTTCTGCGTACCGCGCGTCCATCAGTTCTTGCTTGAAGCCCTGGGGGGGCACGGCGACCAGGGGCTCCGACATCTGACGGTGGTAAGGGGGCCGCCCATCGCGGGCCCCTCTGTTGCTGCTGCTGGTGGTAGCGGGCTGGGGCAGGAACTGGGAGCACTGCTGGCCCTCTGATGGGGGGAACGGGAGGCATGGCTCCGACATCTGCCTCTGGAACCTGGGGCAGAGCAAGACGTAACAGAAGGTGATGGAGTTATTCGTTTGGACAGCGACCGAAGAGATCATTTTCATGCGTTTAAAGAGTGCCGCATGTCTATTTCTGGCACCGGTTTTACAAATGCATTGGATTACACTGGGACCCTTACTACTTCTCGCTTGAACGGTAAAGAAGTGAACTGATCAAAAGGCATCCTACTTTCTAAAAACAAACCAACTATAACGGTATGGGATATTAAAGGCTGGTCTCAGATGTACAGTCTTGGCACATCAATTAGGGCACATTGGTTTGCATATAGACTGACATTTGAGTTGCTGATGAAATGTACTGCAACCCACAGCATTCAAAAGATAATGGGAGCACAGCTCATAGAGTGAGCAGCATGAGGGATGGGAGCCTGTGCAAGGGGAGAAGGTGTTTAGACAGAAGGAAGGCTTTCCAACAGCTCTCAGATATTCAGCGGCCATCCATATGAGGAGCTGTCACATTGCTAGCACCAACCCAATCCACAACCCGGTCTGTTACCACCCTCTACATCCCGCACCGCTTCACCCCCAATATCAGCATTAGCGAAAGCTATTAAAGTGGTAACACAACCCTCTGAGCTTCTCCCATTAGCAATGGAAAAGTACATTTAGAGCAGTTAAAAGCACACAAGGTAGGAGTTAAATATATCTGCGGTCTTCTCTTCAGCCTTACATGTTTTTATTCAGCTACTAGCACAGCAAGGACAGCAAACCATCCCTTTCTCCCCAGCAGCTTACCTGTGCTCGGGGCTGAAGCTGTTAGCATCCTGGTTGATGGGTTGGCAGGGCACAGCAAACGGCGGGCTTTGGCCATGGAGCTGGAGCGGCCGCTGGTTGTGAGCGCCATGGTTCGCCGCGAGGGGCTGCTGCACCTGCAGGCCTGGATGTTGCCCGGACTGAGCCTGACTCTGGGGTATCCGTGGGTGTGGGGGGGAGGCCTGCTCGCTGAGGGGGTGTGCCCCTGTGTTGCCGGCGGGGCCACAGGGAGAGACTGGCGTGGAGGGGGGAGTTAATGGCTTGAACCCCGGGGTGGGCTTCCTGTCGTAGGCACTGCAGAGGTGGGACAAGCATAAGGCGCTTATAACATCATCTGATACAAACGGGTTGATAAGCATGCCGTACTTGTGGCTTTTTCTGCAAATGTCTTGCAAATTGAAGATGTATGATCAAGATTAAAAGACAAGGCTACCTGTAGCTGTAAAGGCACTTCTCTCCGTAGGGCATGGGACTCCTGTCCTGGCGACAGGGAGAGAGTTCTTTGGAGGGAGTCAGCTCTCGTTTGATCTTGGCCGGAGGCGGGCCATGAAACATCACTGAACAAGAGAAGAGACCAGAGACAAAAACACATGAGACATGCTGCAGATATCCCCCACTAATCGAATCCATAAACAGAAAGTGCAGCAGTTATCTTAACCACATTTCAAATTGGTAGATAGATAAATGGACGTATGGACAGTGTCTGCGTATTCCCAAGACTGACAAAGCCACTTAGAAGCCATTTATCACAGGCCTTAATGACGGTTGACAAGAGGGATCTGAAAACCACCATCTATCCACCATTACTGGGCAGCAAAGCGCTGTATACACACACACAAACACGCATGCACAAACAGGACTATCAAAGCCCTCTTCGCTGATACCATTACTGGGAGGACAGTCAATACCCATGAATCAGTGTGGTGTAATTCAATGATTGTGAATGATTTTCTTCCCTGGCAGTGTAACCATTAGACACTGGCTGGAGCGCAGCGCGTATCGGCTGCAGTTTCCTGGGCGCCACATAATGGCAAGGCAGAAACTGGATCCTCAGGCACAAAGGCGCAGAAGCCAAATACATCACCTTGGGTGCTGATGGACTTATGGAAAGCTAACAATGGGCACGTGAGCTCCCCCTGTGTACCCCACGTGGTAAGACACTGCAATATACCGGGCCCCATGTATTTAGTCTTTGCAACGCTTCCCTGATGTATTGCGTGTTCCGTGGCCAGGTTACTCTTAAAATTTCTTAAGAAATTCTCAATCTTAAGGAGATTATGGTAAATAATAAATCTCTTGAAAAACATCAGAGCTCCAGCGGCCTGACTCAACACAGTGGGGGTATATGATCAGCAGTTGTTTTCGTCTTTTATTTTTGATTGCTAGGCAGAACCCAAGCTCACCGACAAACGCTGCAGCCTTGGCCCGGCTTATAGAGAAATACAGGTTGCCAGAAGGTTGCAAGAAATTCTTCTATTCATTCCAGGCCTGGTTAAAAGGGGCACTCTGGGGGCAGATGGAGAAGGCTAACTAGCTGGGTACAGTGGGAGAAAGGGAATGCCCCCACCATCATGTGACGTCCTGCTGACTGCAGGGGCAATGCAGTCAGTGCTGGGAGCCGGGACCACTGAATAGGCAGCCTGTGTGAGAGGCTGGCCCCCTGCCTGTCCATAGCAGTCTCTGCCAATTGCACATCACACACACACAAAGTACAAGGTCAAGGGCTATATGGCTGAGACACTTGACTGTGAACAGAGCATAGCAGGCCTTACGAAAGGGCCCCTGTCTGGGCCCCAGCTATACGGAATGTACTGTACATGTCAAAGCATAAACCACAATAATATATTGCAGCACTACAGGCAAGCCAGTGGTCACTTTGACGCCCACTGTGGCTTTAAAAAACAGCCTGGACAAAAGACAGCGGACCACGCCCTGCCTCTACCTCCCCCTCCTTCTCCTCAGACACAAACATAAACAAACTGGGGCAATGGAACCATGGCAGAGCAGTGAGGGGAGGGGCGCTTGAAGAGCTCCATTGAACATAATTCTAATATTTTCTTTGGTATCTCCACCAAAACATTAAGTGCAGAGACAAATGAGAAGCTGGGGCTGGGTGATGGGGGAAGGACCCGGATCGGATAGCTGCACCAGAGTACTGGGTCATGAGGTAGCTATCAAACAGCTCCTACCCTCTGTGCTACGGGGGGGATGGGGGGTGATGAGGTGAGTTGAGCAACCCACCACTTCACCTCCCCACCCCGGTCTGGCGGAATCCAGCCCGCACCAACGACTGGGTCTGAGTGCGGGAGAGTGTGAAATCAGATTAGTACACGGGCTCATGTGATGCCCCATGCCAATCGGATGATTAAACTCAAAAATGGAGATGACGACCGGGGAGAGGGAGATAGAATTTGTGTGGAAAATAATAATTTATTGGGGAGGCACATAAAGGCTTCCTGGAGGCCAGCCAAACAAGGCCTCAAAAGTAGCAGAGAATCTGCCAAGAAAAACTGTGTTAAAGGAACAGTCCAACACACCAGAAATCACATCCACACTGTTGTTCGACATTGAAGAGGGAGACTGTAAAAGCATGGAGTCGCGTGCCGCATACACACACAGGCGTGGATAATAGAGGTCTGATACTCACAGCTATCTGACTGGAAATCTGGGACAAACTGTTCGTCATCAGGCACATGTGCTGTGGAGATATGGGAAAATGTCAAACATACAAGAGAGCAAAAAACAGGAAAAAAAACAGATCGAGCATCCCTGCTGGGTCCCTGGAGCTGTCAATCTTCTACTGACATTTTTATTTGTCAAGACAAAAAAAAGACGAGGAAATGCACAAAGGGCTTGTGTTAAATTTAAATAATTCATTTTTTCCAGACTAGAAAATAAAGAGTCTCACAGTGTTTTGGTTGTTATTGGTAAAAGTAAAAACAGTCGGACATATTTATGAATCATTATTAAAAAATATCTAATTCTACAGAGAACTAAACCTATGTCCACTAAGAAGGAAGCCTGCAGGAGTTCTTGGTCAGCAAGTTCCCATTTACAGAACTTTGTTCGACTTGCGCCAGTTACTCATAGAAATATTTCCCATTCTGCCCTCAAGTTAATCTTTAGCCTCTTGTGTTGCCGAATGTAGCCCCATTTGTCATTATATATAGTAAATATAATGTTTTTTACCCCTTGGCGAAATTTGTAGTCTACCAGGGATGAAATAGGCTTGTTTGAGAGAAATACAGTAATTCACCAAGCAGGCTGACCCATTCTATACTGAACCACAAACAACACCCACAACGCACCTTCCGCAATCCAGATTTCTTGCAACTGACTGAGGTCTTGGAAGAGTTCTAGGGGGGGGGGATATCAAAAGAGAACAAAAGTGTGTTACAGTTTATGTACTTGTAATTTAGCATGACAAGTCTTATTACAAGTTGCTGCAAGATAATTACAACTCAAGCTCACACCGGAAGCTTTCCAAAATGTTGAAATCAACACCATGAACTGCCCTTAAAAAATGCCGTTATATGGGGGGGGGGGGGGGGTTTGGAGACACCCAATAACCTTCTGTGACCAGGGCGAGTTCAGTGTCAACAAACTTCCTCTTTCTGTCATTGAAGGGTCTGGCGTAAGACGGTTCCTCAGAGTGAGACTTGTGCTGTGGCGAGGGAGAGGGCGACAGCATGTTTACCCAACAGAACCATTCCATGGAGAACATCACAGACCATCCAATCAAAACACACTAGTAGCAACCCATGCATGGCAGGACTACGCTAAACATCATAGACATTCAGTGGAC
Source organism: Molva macrophthalma (assembly GCA_027123675.1). Lineage (NCBI taxonomy): Eukaryota > Metazoa > Chordata > Actinopteri > Gadiformes > Lotidae > Molva > Molva macrophthalma. The sequence goes on from JAOPJO010000089.1 coordinate 11,869,972, forward strand.
AAGAATATGCTCTTGAAGAGGGCTGGTTGCTGGACCAGCATGGCCATATTGCAGTCCGTCTATTTACATCTACATTATGTTAGAGTGTAGTGGGTGGGGCTGCCTTGGGTCCACTTACGTTGGGTGGGACCATTAATGGTACTTGCTGATCATAGAATCCGTCCATGTTATCTGGGTCTAAAGGGGTTCCCAGTTCCAGGGGGGCTGGGGGGTGTTTTCGCTTTAAAGCGACAGCACCTGTCTCACCTCTCCTCGATCCGTTTAACTTTGGACAAAGATGGGGGGGGTGGGGGGAGGGAGAAAAACAAGTGTAAGAACCGGAATTGAACTATCCATTTTTTATTAAATTACGAAATGGAATATATAATTAATTTGGTTTGAATATCATGTGCATAGAAAAGTTAACACATTTTAAAACTTGGTTTATAAAAAAAAAAAAGCTGAAACTTTTCTTTAACTCGAATAAAATAAAAGGTAATGCCGGTTTACATCAATGTAAATACACTTTGTCGTTGTGTGACGAATTCTATGGGTTATATAATGAATCCCAGCCATCTGTGAACCGCGATTACAGGTTTAAACATAATCAGCTTAATAAACTTAAAAGGAAGAGTATCGTTATTACGAGACGGCTTGTGTTGTCTTGCGTCATGTGCAACACAAAAAAATAGGCCTGTACTGTTAAGCAAACAATAGGCCTAATAGGCTACTGATATCCAGCAACTTTGCCCTCCCCAATAGAGATGCAGATAATTGGTTTACAGCATGAATTATGTTATATTAAAAACAAATTCATATTGATATTTAAATGAATAAAATACAACAATTTAACATTCACTTCTAAACCAGTGCCTTACACTCAAACCCATCGCTCGACTGACTTCCCTCACTTCACTTATCATCTTTTAATGGATGACGAATAAAAAGATAGTTTCTAGACAATCATTAAAGGCGTCAGGTAAACCCATTTTTGCAACGACCAGGGAAATAAGTTTTCTCTCTGAGGATGTTTAAAAAGCATTCGTGCGTGTTTTTCCTGCGTGAGGCTAATAACGATTTGAAGAGTTGGCGTGGAATTACTTAACTTGTTGGAGAGGCCTCATTGAGAGCAATTTCTTTGCAACGTACGGCTTCCAGTGACAGAGGCCAAGTAGCCTACATTTAAACAGGCTCTCAAAGACTATTTGGCGTAGGCCTCAATAAAAAAAAGTTTTCGTTCCTAGAGAAGAAGGGGCCGACGCTGGGGGATGAAAACCAGCGGTGCGCCGCGGCGGCGGGGGGGGGGGGGGGGGGGGGGGGGGGGGGGGGGGGGGGGGGGGGGGGGGGGGGGGGGGGGGGGGGGGG
>JAOPJO010000089.1:11972481-11984663 GCA_027123675.1 Molva macrophthalma
CACACACACACACACACACACAGACAGACAGACAGACAGACAGACAGACAGACAGACAGACAGACAGACAGACACACTGTGCAGTACTTGCCAACACCCACTAGAGGCTCTCTTTAACACAACTTGTACTTAGTTCCAACTTTGTTCTCAACCTCTAATCAATCTGAACCCATTCTCTCATCAGACCTCAAATCCCTTCATCTTGCTCTCCTTCTCTCTTTCATCCCCCCTGCTAGAGCATGGATGGTTTGGGGCTGGGGGGAACATAAACAAGCCCAGGCTGGAGGGGAAGGGGTGCATTGAGGTCAGCTGTGTGTTGCCGGGTGAAGGTGCTGGCATCGGCAGCCATTGTGTTGCCAAAGACCCGTTGTTGTTTCGGTGAGCCTCGCCCCTGCTGGCTTCAGCACTATCGGCCAGCTGACACGCTCCAGGCCAAACCCAGAGTCATCAGCATGCCTGCACCCCTTTGTCCCCAGGGTAAGCCGGGGTCCTTTGCAGCCCTGGCCACGTGAGAATGCCTGCCTCTTTGTTTTGGCCCACCAGGGTGAGATACACAATGTGCATCTGCTGCCTGTGGTGGGCCTGCAGACTTTAGACTGTGATAAGCCCAGGAATGTATAATAGTCCAACTGATGCCACATGGTAAACCACTACAGCTATATTATATATATAATATTGATACTTGAATATAGTGTATATATAAATATATAAATATTAATCGTTATATATTACAAAGTATGTATATTTTCACCCAGTGAGGATGTAGGACTATCGTGACCTCCAGCAGAGGGGGATATTGACATATTTTGGAGAGTCCCCCCCTGGTCTGTTATGTAAGTCATCCATAACATCACTAGGCCTAGGCTGGGACTACAGATAATCCCAACACAGAGTACAAAGAAACTAGTTATGAAACCACAATTTAGTTTAAATGTTACCTTATATCCACCATCTCACCACCACCCAGAGCTTATTTTGGTGCATTGTGACCAGCTGATGCACCAGCCAGGCTCTTTAAATAAGAGAGCAACTTTATGACTGGGAGGACATATACTTATATTTTGCACTGGTTCCTATCTGCGATGACACTATGTAGATGTCAAATTTGAATTTCAGAGTTCAGAAAAGGTCATCATAACCAACCAACTTTTAACAACAACAACATATAAACAATTTAAAAGCTAACTTAATAGCGGCAGACAATATTATCATTATGTACTATTGGTATCAAAACTTTTTTGCATTTTAATGTGAGGACACATTCAAGTGCTTCATACCATGTTGACCCACTATTGTACAATTGTACAACGGCGGCTGGGGTTTTGATCACACAATGCATGTTTCCCGAAACCTTTTTCCTAGCAGCTGCCACCAGTGCCTTGCCTGTTGGTCAAGGCACTCCCGCTGTCAGTTAACAGCTTTAAACATGTTGGAGTAGTCTGACCCATAGCGATTATTTTACCAGTCTATATCATTCACTTTGCCATCAGATTTTTGTTTGCAGCCAGCCATTGGTCGAGCTGCCCTTTCTGCAAGTCCAATCCGCCCAATCACAGCTCAAGCACCACCCGATTGGCCAGCCTAAATTGTAAGGGTGTTCCTAGAGGATAATTCGAGGATATTAGAGTGAACAGGAAAACACAGACAAACCACATCCGTACCTTAATGTGGAAGAAAGTCCCTCAGGGGAACCTTAAAATGATATACTGTATTACATCCCCTTATCGTTGTTCAAGCTCCCATGTTTAAATCTTTTTATGTTATTTTTTACAAAACTGAGATAGGGAAGCCCACCATCTCAGGAAGGTGCAGCTAGTGCTGTAGAAGGACTGTTTAAGAAAGAATGGAATATTAGTTGTAGAAAGATTGGAAAGGCTGTATCCACCTTCTCTATATCACAAGGTGTATTTCTGCAGTTTATGAATCACTATAACTCAAAAGTCATTTTTAGCTCTAAGACGTTTAAGTGGCCAGTAAATTATCTTTAATGTTCATGACTGTATTCCAGAATGTATTAGACAACTAGTCTGTCTTAGTCTAGACCAAACATGATATTGATGATAGTGTTGTTTTGGATTGATGGCTGTAGCAGTGACTCTAGTAGTGTTCATTTTTGTTCAAACAGATATTAAGTCAAGTCAAATATTCAACTTTTATTGAGTATGTCTACTTTATAATGTATGTAGGGATTGAACAAAACTGTAAAAAAAAAAAAAAAACACAAAACCTCCGCACTGACTATTGATTTATTATTTGAGTTCATTTTACAATGAGAGATTTTCAAAAGTCAAAAGAAATTGACTTATTTTCATGAATTAAAAATTGGCTTTGACCCACTTCTCACACCGTAGTGAAGCATGGACATTATGTCTGTGAATTCATCGAGGGATCAGTTGGATTAGTAGCCTCAGGAGCAGCTCAGGGGTGCAACCCGCAATCATTTAGTCATAATACAAATACATTAAAGCTGGGCGGGTTTCCTCAATGGAAGCAAGCCTAAACGTATTGTGGCAAAAGTGTATTGATTTTCTCTGATCGCTAAATGTATAAATATTATTTGCATTCACACACGGTCTGATCCATTGTGAAACCAGCATTCAGTATCCGTTAGAACTCAATCCTGGTTCCCTTGGTTTGTCAAATGGTTTTACCGAAACTTCACTGAATATCACACGACAACAATATCTTTGCAGATTGGAAAGGCTTTTAATGTTAATGTGCATACACACTTAAGAGTGGACTCTGGAAGAAATTTTGGAATGGAAAAGGAGAGGAAGGAGAGAGATGTTCTAAAACTCGAGATGACACTCTAAGCCTCTCAAAACCCAGAGATGGTTTTTCATCACGGAATCCTTCCATGGAGGGTTCTAGAACTCTGTGATCCTGCGGAAGGAGCCCACACTGGGGGAGGATGCGCCCCAGTCAGCGTAGTTGTGGTACTCGCCCCGATCCAGGAAGTACTGTTGCCCTTTGAAGTTTGGCTGCTCGTACAAGGCCCAGGCGCCGTCCGCCACCACGCAGGAGTGGAAGTCGGAGAACTTGAACGCCTCCGTAACCGATGGGCAGTCCTCGGCCCACTCCGCCATTTGACCTCCGAAATCCTTCTCATCATAGAACCTGATCTTCCAGGTTTTTCCATAAACCTTGAAATTTCACAAGGACATAGGAGGAGAAGAGAACAAGATGTTACAATCATAATTGGTCGTCATTATTTAACTAATGCCATCCTGTCTGTGTGTCCATCGCTTTCAATTGATTTCTTGGCTGTCTTCCTGGTTTCCTTCACTTATAAATGGGCATTCGCCCATTCATTCACCCCTGCCAAAACATGAGCCCTTTATCTCTCCTTTTTGTCTGTTGGGCTTCGACTCATTACTGCCGGATTAGTGCACACTGGTATTTCGGTAAAGAGCTTGGGTACTTTATTGCACCCAGTTATTCCTAAAACATTAAACCTCTAAAATTGAATTCAAATCGGTGTATTTCTAGTTAGAATTGTACAGGGACACTGTAATACAAATATAAACAATCCCAGTCGTGCCCTAGAGAGCGACTACCGTTTCACGAGCTTACATTTTTGATAGAGCGACAAGACGTGATGCTGTCATTGAAGCTCATCCACTGCTGCTGATCTGGGTACTCCCCCGGGCTCAGGATGTACTGGTAGCCGACGTAGTTGGGGCGTTCGTACAGCACCCAGCAGCCGCTCTCCACCCTGATGGAGTTACAGCGGCTGAAGAAGGAGTTCAGATCTGGGCAGTCACTGCTGCACTCATAGCACTGACCTTGGAAGTTCCTGTCCTCAAAGAATATAATCTATAGGGAGAGGAAACGTGCTGGTGAGTGACCATTGCCTCCACAATGACATGTCTTTCACAGTTTCATTAAGATGCAGCACACAAACATGTACATGTTTAAAGGTGAAAATAAAAAGGGAACAGCACTGCAAACAACTGTGCGAATGTAATGGAAATATTTTTCGTTGGGATCCTTACCTTCCCCATTCTTGATGATATTGCTCGCCCTTTTTTTATGTTTTTTAATTTAACCTTTATTTATTCAGGTAGATAACACATTAAGATAAAACCAATCTCTTTTGGAAGGGTGACCTTCCAGCCAGCTGCAGCTGGGTTGTGCTATATATCGAAATGCAGAATGTGCTGACAGGAGGATGCCATTGTCATCTAAATGAGCTTGATTTGCATATCAGCAAAATTGTTTGTTTAACTTTGATTTCAAATGTCTTATATCAAAGAATTGCCAAAAGTGAGAAGTGAAATGAACTTAGGCCACTGGCTGTACTATGTGTAAGACTTTTACTTTAGTACTCGGAGTAACTAAAGGTTTCTGATTCAATGACATTTTCCGAAACGAAAATGTTTTTCTTTTGCATATGTTTTTATTTGTGCAATATAATCTTAATGGAATGGCGGACAACGGCTTAATGGTAGAGGCAACAATCCTTTGTTTCATATGTAAAGGCAAACAGTAGAAATGCTATTGAGATGTGATCTCTTACAACTAATTATGAGTTAGTTATGAGCACTACTAGCAATTTGTTTTGATGACAATGCTTCAAGTCTCACAAATTTGTAATAAATAACTTAAATTTAATAGTAATGCAATCCAAAAAAACAAAAAGTGCAAACGAGCGAAATCACTGTGAAGCTTTCACTTTGCATTGATGTTCAACCAATGGCAGGTCTTAATTTAGATAATAAAAGCCTTTACAAACATAAAACTAGAAAGCTGATTTATGTGTTGCATAACAGGTAAGAATCGACCATCATTTCTGCATCATGGTTGTACTGAATAAAATAATCTCCTGACCTAATGGCATACTCTATGGGACTTTTATTTACAATGTTAATGTTTACACCAACCTTTGTATATTTTATCAGTGCGCACACACATGCACATGAACACACACACACACACATATGCACGCACGCACGCACACACACACAAACACACACACACACACACACACACACACACACACACACACACACACACTCACACACAGAAATAATTTCCCCATGGACTGTTTCAGCACAGGGGGAATTGTTTGAGATTGATTATAAAGATGGTTGTGATTTTATTTGGTAATATATTCTACCTGAAAATATTTTGTATATATATTTAAATAATTATAATTCAATTCATATATATTGTTTGTTTGGGTCTGAAAAAAGATAACAACATTAAATACATTCTGCAGCTTATCTGAAAACTCTTGTCAACTTAACCATAAATTAGTCATTTATTTGACATTGAAACTAAATACATACAAAAATATTTACTTTGGAAATGTTGTAATTTATTTATTTTAAGCCAATGACCATATACAACATGTTCCCCTCTCATCTTGAACTCAACTCTTTTAGGATGCACAGTGGCACAAATAAAATGAACAGTGATTGCAGATGTGCTTACTCATCAGATTCAACTTCATGTGAGTGACAAAACCCTGCTACAGTATCAGTACGTATAAAAGGCCCCCAGCAGCCATGGGTTACTGACAGAACTGCACATTAACAAGCCATCAAACATGGGCAAGGTATGTATGAATTATATTCTGTACCATTACATTACATTACATTTATTTAGCCAACACTTTTATCCAAAGTGACTTAAAATAAATACATTCAACCTTGTAGATACAACCCAGAAATTGCAAAATTCATGCGAGTACATACAATTAATCAAATAAACAAACTGCATCAAGGGCTACATTTTATAAACAACTGAGAAAGTATTTTTTCTCCCAACTGATGTGAAGGATTTAGCTGAGACAGTGACAATAGTCTTAAAAGCTCTATAGAATACACATCATCAAACTAAATAGGCATATACATTAGCATTGTTAAGTTGCTATTTTTGGCCATTTTGCATGCTCTTCTATCCAATTCGACTCTAAGTGATTCCAGAGATGCAGGTCATTAAGTATTGTAGCAGGTAGGGATTAAGCATCTTGCTCACAGATGCCAACAGGAATGTGAGCACTGGTAATCAAAACCGAGAACCATTTGGCTTGGAGTCTGATACCCTAGCCTTCATAGCCTGTACCAGTCAGCCCCCACTTGCTTTCCTTTATTTTGCTGGCCATAAAATGTGTAAAACGTTTACATTTTGAATGTCATTTTCCAGATCACCTTCTACGAGGACAGGAACTTCGAGGGCCGCTCCTATGAGTGCATGAGCGACTGCGCAGACATGTCCTCTCACCTGAGCAGGTGCCACTCCTGCAGGGTGGAGAGCGGCTGCTTTGTGATCTACGACCGCACCAACTACATGGGAAACCAGTACTTCATGAAGAGGGGAGAGTACCCTGACTACATGAGCATGATGGGCATGTGCAGTGGCATCAGGTCCTGCCGCATGATCCCCATGGTAGGTGTCAAAATAAGGGAAAGATTACAACACAACTGGTTTTACTCGTATATTGATTCTATTTTAAACCAATTGTGTCTTCTTCTTACTTCAAAAAAAACCAGCACAAAGGCCAGTACAGGATGAAGATCTACGAGAAGGAGAACTTCGGTGGTCAGTTCTATGAGATGATGGACGACTGTGACAACATCCAGGATCGTTACCGCATGTCCGACTGCCAGTCCTGCAACGTGATGGACGGCCACTGGCTGACGTACGAGCAGCCCCAGTACAGAGGCAGGATGATGTACATGAGGCCTGGAGAGTACAGGAGTTTCAAGGATATGGGATATGATGGAGTGCGATTCCACTCTTTCAGAAGAATTATGGATTCCTGTTAAGAATAAAATAAAATGCCTTTCAAGCACATAATTGGTCATGTGACTTGAAGTACCTTGCTATTTAAAAATAAACACTTCATTGAAATCCCCAAATGTCTCTTTATTCTCTTTGTATCTCTCTACTAATATGGTATGGTATGGTACAGTATTCTTTCATACACTCTGGTGTATGAATTAGTACACCAGAGAGTATACAGAAGAAAAAGCAAAGCAACATAATACTATGCTGTTTAAATATCGCAGGCTTCATTCATTGCACGACATTACAACCATTTCAATCTCATGACAACGTGATTGGACATATAGCCTTGTGAGACCATCCAAATATTCAAGACAATTGTTTTCCACATACGGGCGTGGCCTAACATTTGTCAAAAAAACTCTGGCCAATCAGATTAAATATCTAAGTGAGGCTCTTGCTCTCGCCACTCTTGCCGAATCAGTTCAGAAACTTGTTTAGACAGAATCTGTTTGCAACCTAATAAACCTATCAGAATAAATAACTATACAAAATTCTCTGCTTCTCTTGCTTATTAACTGAATATAAAATGAAATGACATTGTAACATTCATGATTTTGGAGAGTCGGGTCAGTAGCAACTCACTGATTTAAGAGATTTTGATTTGGGTGGAAATGTTGTAGAATGTGTTGGTGACAACTAATGATCATCCAAGCCATGTTTTCTAATACATCAATGACACAGTGTGATCATCTTAATGGCAGAGAAATGGCTGGAGGGAGGGGGCATTTTATGGGTTGTTTATTTTAAAAATCTTGCTCTCATCTGCTCTTTCTCTCTTTACAACTGTCATTTCTAGAGCAACTTTAGACTAAATTATACGGCTAGACTTGAAGGGAGACATAGACCAGCAGCTGCTTTCCTCAACCACATCATGTCTATCTAATGCATTCTCTATCGTAGAAAATGTTTCATTGGGAATTATCTATCTAAAGACAGAGATGCCACTACGGTTTACCTTCTGAGTAGCTGCTGAGACATTTGTTGTCTGTACCCTTGTTTTGGAAATGAAGCAGATAAAAATGAAATACATGTAGGCCTATCCATGGATTGCTGTTGACATTCATTGTCATGTTCCTGCATTCATTTACATGCCAAGCTTATGATTAAGCAGACAAACATACTTTGTTTGAAACACATCATACCATTACTTCTAAGTCATAAATAAGCAAGCCTAGCATCCATAACCATGAAGATTCAGGTTTTTCATGAACTAGATTGGTAAATGCATTGCTGTGTGTGTGTGATTCAGAATCACATCAGCACATGTTTTGGGGATACATTGAAGTACTTAGTTACTACACTACTAGACTAAAATACCCAATGGACACATGTGGAATTTGAAAACAATACATTTTCTTATGCTGACATTCTAAGGCTTACACCTAGATGCCTACACAAGGACCATAGAAGCACTCTTGAATTACGCTTCTGTAGAAGTGCTAATAGCCATTGGTAAAATACATTTCCTGTCACATCTCGCCCTGCTCCTTAAGTTATGTATTTGTTTCTTTCATTCTGTCATTGTTTTCTGTGTTACTTTGTATTACTCGCTTTTCCTCTTATTCCCTCAGTCATTCCGTGTTGGTGGACTCGGGTTCTGACGCTAGCCTGATGCTAGCTTAAAGACTGGGTCTAGACCTTTTTCCCCATCCCAAACCATTTGAAGCAAGCGCATTGGATGGTCATCTTCTCTGCAAGGTAACCCACCGCACACAACCATTTTAGGGTACCTCTGGTTAAGGCTATGAAGGAGTATGCGGAATCCTCGCTGGCTGCCGGCATAATCCGTCCTTCTTCTTCCCTTTCCGGCGCTGGATTCTTTTTTGTGGATAAGAAGGATAAATTCCTTCTCCCCTGCATTGACTGAACGACATATGTTGGTGTAGGGGCGGTGCTCTCCCAACGCTCCAAGGAGGACTATAAGCTCCATCCATGTGCCTTCCTCTCACGGAAACGTTCTGCTGCTGAGAAAAAATGATGATGTGGGTAACCGGGAACTCTTGGCAGTAAAGGTGGCTTTAGAGGAGTGGTAACACTGGCTGGAGGGAGCGGAACACCCGTTCTTAGTGTGGACTCACCATAAGAACTTGGGAGTATCTTCGGACCACAAGAAGGCTCAACCCCCATCAGGGCAGGTGGGCTCTGTTCTTTAATCGCTTTCATTTCTCTCTGTCCTACCGCCCAGGTTCGAAGAACGTGAAACACGAATAAGGTCACACTGTGTCCTCCTTCCGGCCGCCTACGCCTGCTCCCGGTCCCTCATCTCCCCTGGTCGGACATCTCCTTGGACTTTGTCACGGGCCTACCCCCTTCAGAAGGTAACACCACTGTACTTAAAGTTGTGGACAGATTCTCTAAGATTCATTCCACTTCATTGCACTTCATTGCACTTTATTCCTCTGCCCAAATTGCCCTCTGCCAAGGAAATGGCGGAGGCCGTCCTGTACCATGTCTTTTGACTACACGGTTTCCCTAGGGATGTGGTGTCGGATCGAGGTCCCCAATTTGTCTCCCGTTTATGGAAGGCGTTCTGCTCTCTTCTGGGGGCTACTGTCAGTCTCTCTTCCGGTCATCAGCCCCAGTCCAACGGCCAGACTGAACGGTGTAACCAGGAGTTGGAGACTGGTCTGCGCTGCCTCGTCTCCCTTAATCCGACCTCCTGGAAGAAACACCTTATCTGGGTCAAATACGCCCACAATACACGGCCTTGCTCCTCTACTGGTCTCTCCCCTTTTCAGTTTGCTTGTGGTTACAAACCACACCTGTTCCGGGCCCTCGAGGAGGAGGTTAGCGTCCCCTCAGCTCTGACCATGGTCCGCCATTGTCGCCGCACCTGGAGCCGGGCCCGGCAGCGCATTTTAAGAGAACGGCGGATCACCCGTGCTCCATCATACCGAGCCGGCCAGAAAGTGTGGTTGTCCACCCGGGACCTCCCGCTCTGTGTGGAGTCTGGCAAGTTGGCTCCTCGCTTCATGGGGCCCCTTCCCTTTCTCTAAGGTAATAAACTCTGTGGTGGTGAGACTCCAGTTCCCCAGGGGCCATGAAGGTTCACCCAATGCTCCATGTTGGAACCCCCCCCCCAACCCCACCGGTTCACCGATGGAGTCCTTGTCTACACCGTTAAACGGCTGTTGGCGGTCTGGCCGCCGTGGACGTCAATACTTGGTGGACTGGAAGGGCTACGGTCCTGAGGAGAGGTCTTGAGTCTCGGCCAACAACATCGTCGACTCATCCGTGATTTCCACCACCGTCATCTTGACCAGCCTGGGACGTCAGGTGGCGTCCCTAGGGGGGGGGGGGGTACTGTCACATCTCGCCATGCTACTTAAGTTATATATTTGTTTCTTTCATTCTGTCATTGTTTTCTGTGTTACTTTGTATTACTCGCCTTTCCTCTCATTCCAGATACGTCACTCCCTGCCCCTGTGTTTCCGGCCTTGATTGTTTTCACCTGTCCCTCATTACCTTTCCCCTCTGAGTGTGTTTCCCTCCCTCTGTGCCAGTTCGTCATAGTACCTCCGTGTCTAGCATCCCAGCATTATCTTCCTTGTGAACTACTGAATATCCTCTAGACCGCATCTTAACCCCTCAACTCTTCTTTTGCCTCACGTATTTGTACCTTTACCCTGGTTACTACTGACCCGTGTACCGAACCATTGCCTCCAGTAAAGACAACTCTTTCTGATTCAACCTGCCTGTCGTCATAAGTCGTGTTTTTGAGTCCAACACCTGTTTGTACCAGCGTTACATCTCCTGGGGATCTTTGTTTGACTGCTGGTATTCTCGGAAGTATCCTGGATTAGTTGCTCTCACAGCTGTGACGGTGAGGAGGTACATTTGACGTTACTTGATGTGTATATTAGGTCAGAACAGCTCTTTGTCACGATTATTGTATGTAGGATTCAAAACCAAACTGTCACAATATAAATAATTTGTGGGCCACCCATGAATGCTGTTCAATGCTAATAATAATTACTCTACAATCTTTATCTACATTCCATAATATATACGATAATATTGCTATAATATTTATAATATTGCTATTGTTGGTTCGGTTTCAATCATACAACTTAATGTGACTGAAAATGCAATAATCAAATGCATATACTACTATAAAACTTTCTACTACTTTTAAATGTAGTTTCAAATGCTGATTCGGTATCTCATTACGTTATGAAATAAGAATATAAGAAGAATAAAATAATGTTTTTCTAATTTGGATGTTGTCGGTGTGTCAAATTTGTATGTTAGGTCAAAATGCTTGTTCAGTTCATGTGCTGATCTTTCGCCTTGCTTTGAATTGTCACCCATTCAGTGAAGTATGTTGTCTTCAACTTCCTCATTGACTTCGCATCATATAACATAAGATGGAGCATATGACTGTGCCTTGTGTTGTTACATAGTTCTGAGTAGTTGAACTGTATATGATTAAGGCAATTATCAGAAGACACAAGGCCTGATTTGTTATCATTTAAATAAAATAAAATACTTGTATAACATTGTTTGATATTTGTAGTGTACTGTAAATGGTACAGTATGTTTGGAAGCTTCTGTTGACCTCCTTTATGTTAGAAAACAATACAGTGCAGACAAATGCATTTGCACTACACATGTATACAGTGTTGGATAACCTGCAGTTGCATAATCCTTTTAACATCCACACCGCTCTGTAGCCCGCTATGATGCTTGGTCAGGGGTTTGCACAATAAAATCCCTACATGCCATTTAGCGCAAACAAGTATAAAAGTAAGAGTTACAATGATGAGAATTCAGAACATCCAGAGGAACACCAAAACGTGCAACCATGGGCAAGGTAGGTATCTGATCTTTCACATCCTGTAGAAAGAAATATCTCTGAAGACATGGTACCTTAATACCTATCTTCTTTCAGATCACTTTCTACGAGGAGAAGAACTTCCAGGGTCGCTCTTATGAGTGCATGAGCGACTGTGCCGACATGTCCTCTCACCTGAGCAGGTGCCACTCCTGCAGGGTGGAGAGCGGCTGCTTCATGGTCTACGAGAGGAACAACTACATGGGAAACCAGTACTTCATGAAGAGGGGAGAGTACCCCGACTACATGAACATGATGGGCATGGGCAGTGGCATAAGGTCCTGCCGCATGGTCCCCATGGTAAGATATACAGCATATACAGATATACTGTATATGCATTGCCTATTTTATACCAGTTGTTTCTTGAGTAATAATTTGAAACTGATGGCTATTAACATTCCCCATTATTCTATTACAGTACAAGGGCCAGTACAGGATGAAGATCTACGAGAGGGAGAACTTCGGTGGTCAGTCCAATGAGATGATGGACGACTGTGACAACATCCAGGATCGTTACCGCATGTCCGACTGCCAGTCCTGCCACGTGATGGAC